>WXZC020000730.1:0-10987 GCA_011317855.2 Paelopatides confundens
TCAGTTACAGTATAAAACCAAAACACCTCAAATAACCAATGTATTCAAACTTACGGTAGAATTCTTGTTGTGTAGCCGATATGCTATCCATTTGAAATATATCTCAGGAGTTAAGTTTCTTGGCATGCAATATGTTTTCTTTTTATCTAAACACCAATTTGGTGTATTTTTGATAAGTGCATATCTTGCCATATATAATTATATTTTATCAACTTTCATGACCAGCCTGCAACGTGTATATAATGCTTCGCAACCAAAAAGTACGGCTTGGTCAATCTTCATATTTAGTTTCACCATAGTGAGTAAAAGGAACCGCATTGTTTGAATGGTGGTCAACTCATTTGGGGTAAAACTAAAACACCTCAAATAGCCAATGTATTCAAACTTACGGTAGAATTCTTATTGTATAGCCGATACATACGCAATATGTTTTAGATCTCATCAGTTTTATTTTCTTTTTACTTTAAAACAACTCCAATACAGTGTATTTTTGATAAGTAGATATCTTGCCATAAGAAATTATATGTATTTTTTTCAATTTTCATGATCAGTACAACATGTATTAATCCATTCATGGTATCTTAACAGTAATATTTTATTTGATCACGTTTTTCTTTCTTTTCACTAGCTTTTATTAACAGAAACGTTGATATGCTGATTCAAGACTAATGACATGTGGGAAATATACACAGAATGCTATGACGGGAAATATACACAGAATGGACCGTAACCTGAATCAAGTTTACATGTATGTGAAACTAACATATCTGCACTATTTTAATGTGGATGTTCCATACCAAGTAACTATTTACGGTCATCACTCTGATCACCGATGCTCAATGTAACAAGGACACCAAAGCTGTTGAAAATTTCACTGCTAAAATATGGAGTGATATATGTATGTAAATACTCTGCCTACAGAATCACATATCATTTAGTGCAATAGCTCTATCTCTGCATGTGACTATGAAGAACAGCAATGTACATTGGATAAGACCCTCATCATTCTCTGATAATTCTTCTTAAAGTGTTGTTTTAACCCACGCATGTATATCCTGATATGCACTTTACATACATTACTTTCTTGATTGCTTTTGTTTTGTGAATGAGGAGGAAATGTTGTTGCCGATATGGCCAATAGTAATGAAAGTAAAATCCACTGACTAACTGCATCCAAGAAATCAAAAGTATTCTGAATTACATCGCAACAATGTTGATAATTTGAATACAGTCATTATTGGCAAATTAGTCTGTTCCTTTGTATTACGGTTAAGGCATTACAAATATTAAAGTATTATTTAAAACATAAACATCTACAGTATGCGATTAACAAAATAGTTATTGGGAATTACTATCAGTGGTTAATATTTAAAAAAAATAGGTAAGTTTTACCAGCATAAATTAACATAAAGTACAATGTCAATTTCTCCTGATCAGCAACTGAATATTACTTACATTCATTCACCTACCAAACTTTAAAACTTTACAAAACTACATGATGTGCAGCTTACCTATGGTCTCTCAGTTAGTACCTTTAGTTGATATGTTTACATTATTTCTGCTTGACTGATGATCTAAATAGTTGTGCATCTGGTTGCGAATCGATCGCAGAGATTGTTTGCACATCCCATTTGTGGTTTGTCTACAGAGGCAGCAACATCCTGCATCTTACATAGACTTGAGCAGGTTTTACACACTGACGCTTGATCTAATAATAACAGCTCCAAAATGACCGAACAGAGCACATCTGTGGATTTGAAGCAGTTTTACTAAAATTGCAAATTAAAAGATGATAATGACCGAGAAAATTTACAGCGATGTTTAGCTGTGCTGCCATTACATTTCAAGAAACATGGGCGAGAGTTCACGGTACACTTTCTCTACTCCCAATTATCTATACAAACAACGAGCGAGGCTCGGACCACAAACCCTTGGGGTCCAAAAGCTTACCAGTATCTGTTTGTTTAATTCTACCAGAGGTGTGAGCCATCATGCATACATGTTTACAATGTTGGACTGTTTCCCTGAGATATGTTTGTTTAGGGATTAAATTTCTAGTCTGGGGAGATATTAGCTCTAACCAACCCATTCACCAAATGGTATAGGTGCCTGTTACAAAAAGTTGTAAATAATTATAATTTATGCACAATGTATGAATTTATATATATATTCATGCTATAACATCAGATTGCAAGCACCAGATGCAAAAAATGGATGAACTGTGTATTTATCATACATAGGGTTGACCTTGATTATATCGATTTGGCCTGATATAGATTGCTATGGGGTAATATACAGTAACACTAGAGTATTATAAATCACTACTCCTTCCCAGGCAATGCACTCTCCTTCTAAACTATCCTGGGCCTCTTTACTGTAAAAATCAGGGTGGAAGTTTTTATATTAATTAGCTGAATCCCTATAAAAGATCTATACAATTTATTGTACCCTCAACTTGTGACAGTGCACAAACTCACAGAGCAACTAACACATATTTACCCTACTAATTAAGCACAATCATTCATTAATGAACATATATCCTGTATTATTCAGGGTAACTCATACATATTCAATGAGCTAAAAAGGCTACATACAACTAACTCTATAGACATTTTTTAAAATGTCTAGAATTCTATTAAACTTTTTTGCAAAGGTTATGGCGCCTGTTATAGTCAGAGGAATTTTCTGTAGCAAGTTTGGTTTGATTAAGACTAGCATTTTTTTCACCAATTGTCAGCTGTAGTACTACAAATGAATAGGTCTGACAACGAAAATTACGCATGTAAATGGATGTCTTGTACAGGGTATCATTTGTTTGTATACTTCTTTTGATCTTTTAAATAAAATATAATTTGCACTTGTTAATTAAAATTTGATATTTTCTATACTAAAAAAAATCATCCCCTTTAAAATTTTGTGGATTGAACTTGTCCCGACAACCCCCTACTTGGTGTAAATGCTACACAATATACAGTTCTAAAACTAAACCACTATAGGACACTTTATTATTCTAGAATTATCACAACACAGAACTAGTTGTAGTAAATTTGGGGCACAAAATTGGTCATTTTAAACAAAGCTTTTACTTTACTTGCTTTACTTGTTTAGGGATTACAAAATGATCATTTTTATTTATCCACGTATTCAGTGAGACACCAACCGTTACATCTGAGATAATTGAAATAAAACACTATAGATGCCTGTTAGGAAAAGTTGTAATAAATAATCATAATTTATGCACAATGTATGTATGTATCTTTGATTTTCAGGAATCTACAAAAATATTATTTGGATGTAACATTGAGTATACTCAAGGTCATTGCAAATACAAATAAGTGAATTGAGTCAACTTTAATTATTTTTTGGTTTAAAGTAGTAGATAACACTATTCCACAGCCACTGAAGTTTATATTATTTGTATGCAAGGTAAAACTAACAAATTATCATAAAATGGGCCCAAATCCACAAAATGAGCCATATACTACAATAACAGAAGTCGATGAAGAAATTCTGAACTGGCAGATTGATGTATGGTTATTTCATCTGGTGATAAATGCACTGATTACAATGGAGGATGCATTTCACTAATTAAGTCCAAGACCTGTAGGTAAATGTCTACCCCCATATTATCAGAACCAAGACCAGCTAATGGATCAATCTGCTGGTTCAAAATTTCTTCTTCATCTTCTGTTATTGGTCGATTTATAGTGGAAACATTTACATATGTCAGATTCTCATCTCTTTCCTCTTGATTATCATCCTCTGTGTTGCTAAGAACATCTTCTTGAAGTGGATAATCAAGAGGGCTATCAAATATCTCCCTGGTAGCTGTGGAAGTAGAACCTTGAATCTGCAATGCTCTCTGAACAAACAGCTGTACTGGTGATAATGAGTGCTCTGTTCTAATTTTATGGTGATTCCATTGGGTGACAAATTCATGAAGAATATGTTGTATACGTGGAATATATACAAAATGCAGTGCATATATTTGCTCATCACTGTTGGGGTTAAGAAGATTATCCCTTTCAAGTGCTGTGAACAAATCGTAGAACACGTTTACACACCCATTCCACATATCCAACCAATTCCTTTCGATACGCTGGTTGTGGACACTCTTACCCCTAATGGCACTTCCACGATTAAGTCCATGATATTCATTCATAAATTGGCAAACCTTGGTGTTTTCTCCTCCATTGTCACATCGTATGCGTGAAGGAATCCCATACTGTCGTGTTGCTTCTCTAAAAAGAGAATACACTGTGTGTGCATAATTGTTTGAACTGGCTTTCATGTAAGTGATAAGCCTGGAATAACCATCAAGAGCTGCATGGGTTACTATCCGCCACCTGGAAATGAAATAAAGATTCTGTAAGTTGACTTTTAAACACCTAATCATATACATATACTGCAATACAGTATGTATCAATATATCATCATCATATGCTGATATCCTGACATGCACTGGTCTTAGGGTACTATCAACAACATGATAACAAAATATTCAAAGCCAGAAAGCAAACCAGCTCCCCAAAACTTCTTGGTTTGGGTTTCTATACTCACCCTAGGCAACATCGAATATGCATTAATTCATCTAATCCAACTCAACTGGGATCCATTTTAGTGAAAAGGGGACATGTGGAACACCTACCTTGGCAGATGTCACGCCCCTTAAATACCATAATTTAATTCTGAGCGAATGAGGATGCCACTGCGTCGACCCATAAGGCATGAAAGGCTCTACACTCACTATGTAATTCAAGTCTCCTGGCCGACGGATGGATGGCCGAGCCCTGGCTACAACGACTCTCTGACAAATATCTGGGAGAGCCCTAAGGAGAACCCATAGGTTGGTACTGTGAGAAAGGTCAGTAAGTGAGAAGGCCGGCCTTGCAGACCATGTGACAGAAGGTAGCCCAGATTCCTCTCGGTAAGTAAATTCAAATGACCTGCATTCTTCCCACCCTTGCGGGGTGGGTGGCGGGAATGTTGCCCAGGGTAAGTATAGAAGCTTGTAAATACCCAAACCAAGAAGTTCTGGGGAATTTACATCAACTTTCTATACTTACCCTGGTCAACATCTAATATGCAGAGTTAAACCAGTGGGCGGTAACTGCCCTGGGAAGAACGCACCAGGGCAGCTCAGCCAAATGCCGATTTGGCGGCGAGAGTATCCGTGAGGTAGCAGAGCTGGAGTTTGGTGGGTTTACAAATGCAGCATTGTGATAAGCTCTCTGGATGCATGAAATATTGTCTGGGCCTTGTCAGTTTTGCATCATCGATGCTCTAGTTTATATATTGTCTTTACAAGGTATTCACTGACATATGTTATCTCAAACGAACTATGACCTCCATCCACATAAAACAAGGTGGCTTAAGTTAGTAAAATTAGTAAACACACAAAGGTCTTACAACTGTGAACATTAAAGAAACAGCATTGAAGTAATATGCACATACAGCTTAACCAGCACAATACTATATTTCAGAAATGTTTAACAGGAAAGTACAGAGTTGTCTTCACGTTTCTACGTGGACTCTGAGTTTAAGTTGGAAAGAGCCATTTTGATTAATAATTATACACTGAAGCTCACACAACTATGGTGAATCAGTGTGGAAAAGTTTGTCCAATATATTTGCTTATACTGTCTGCATTAATTGTAGGACAAATGGTAGAGGAGGTGGCTATTTTAACTATTTTACAAAACTATTTATTTATTAAATGAAACTTGCTCCATTGAACAGTCAAAATTGCTACTCTGCAAAATTGGTCTCTTTCCTTTCAAAAAACATTACAGTGGCTAAACATAATTGAAATTGTATAGATACTTAAGATGATTGTAAAACAAGGCCATGTTATTTGCATATCAACACCCTGAGTGGCAGACAATTCTTAGTGTAAAACACTCCATTGTCACATTCTCAATATTAATGAATTAGTATGGCTACAATGAAAGAGCAACATGGGAGTAATTTTGAAGGCATTGCCCTCGCTGAAAATCTGAGGAAGAGGAAAAATGTTTTTACCGTATCAGCTTGTGATTTCCATCCAAATGCCAGAGTGAATTAGGACCTTCAACTCTGTAAACCCTCCTCTTCAGCACTCTTCTGGAACGAAGAGCTACACCAGCTGGGTCAACCCTACGAACTGCTCGTCTCACTCTCTCTCTCTCTGAACCTTTAACCCATGATTGTATAGGCGTGTATTTATGGCATTTGATCCTATCCTCCTATTGCTATGTACCACAGACCTCACTGCTTCATCTAGGTCATCATCATTGATTTCACTGTACCCAATCTGGTTTATATGGAATTCTCTGAGGAAGAAATAAATGCAAATTGTCTATAGTTGTGGAACTTCCATTTATTCTGGGCTACTTTGTATACACTACTAAATATAATTTGAATTTAAGGACACTAATTGCATGCATACAGTCTAAGTCTGAAGAAATGATCATGAATGACTGTTGAACAGTGTGTACTTTATATTGGCAGATTTCTGAAGTGATGAACAGGGACATTTATAGTTTGACGATACATATTTCTACAAAGTATCCAATATTATTACTTCTGAAATTAAAAAGGGAGACATTTCCAGTTTTAGATTGTAAATGTAGTACTTTAGTAAATGATGTGCAGATACACTGGATATTTCTAATTTTAATTTTTGACACAGTCATTGTAGGCCAGGTGCTTCATGGATGTATAAAAAAAATGGTCTGGGTCCAAAAAATGGGGACATTTGTGGGGAGCCAGGGACACGCCACCAAAAACTGGGATTGTCCCTGGGAAATGGGGACGTCAATGTTGGCAACATGCATAGTAATATCATAGTGCTAAATACAAGTGATATATTGTATATCTTCAAAGTTGGTGGCTGTTAAAAAAAACCATACCCCAAAGAATCACTAACAATCACACCAAAGCCAGTTTTTTTCCCCTCTGCAATCATGTTTTAACCTACATACCATCACTGTACCACATTAACATAAATCGGTCGGCATGGTTACACAACTGTCTACAATAATCTAAATCATACCACTGTTGTGGACAATTTGAATCATCTTAATTGGGGAAAAATGCCAAATACAACAATGGCTATATGGCCAAACATTAACATGGAAATTAATAGCTTTTTAAAGGTCCCATGATATTCAGTAGAACCCAGTTAGGTCAATCCAGTACCTCATGGACTAGTGAACTGTTTGAAGTTGGCTACAATTGATGATCAAGCCTGGATTACCTCTATCATTAGTCCACAACTTACCAAGGCCAACATAAAGCCATTGGCTTTGTGATTTATTGCCTTAAAATGCATTCGGTTGATAACCGATTGATACATGGTAACAATGAGAATCATCCAAGTTGTGATTGTTGAGTTACTGTGAGCTTGTCTACAAGTGGTTTTCAGTTCGACTTCTGTTGACCTCCACCACACAATGTCAACTGATGACTAGGGGCATGCATCTGCCTACCATATGAGATTGAGATTCATCCAATTTGTTTTGTTAAGTTAGCTTTAAGGTTTTCATGTACTGACTTCTGTTGACCTCAAGTAACATTTGACATCTACATCTCCACAATAAACAAGATAGTAACCGAGAACCTATTAAAGGACCATAGATTTACCCAATGATTACTTGTTGAGTTTAGTTTGTTTACAAAGTTTTCAGCTTCTGACTTCTGCTGACCTGAAGTGACCTTTGACCTCCACCAAAACAATAGAAAGTAACCATTAAGGGAAACCTATATACAAAGAATGAGATTCACCAAACTTTCCTTCTCAAGTTAAGATTGTTTACAAGATTTTACTATATACTGCTGACATAAAATGACCTTTGACCTCCATCAGTGTTCAAAATACAGGGGGGCAGGGGTGAGGGGACCAAAGGAAGATACACAATTACCCTCACCCACCCTCAAACAAGCCTGTATATTCATATAAGCCTAGCCCAAATGGCATTCGCATTTCATTCAATCGTGGAAATTTTTCAGGATAGTTCGGCGATGAAGGTGTTAAGTAAAACACTGAGAAATTCATATTTGATCTATGGCTACATTAACTTTGTAAATGTGTGCAATGGAGTAAGGATTCCTCTTCTCCCTGTACACAAACTAACCAAAAATAATTCATTATATGCAATTGATAAATCTTCAAACTGAAGGGAAAAAAATGTTTATAAACAGGATTCCTGTGGCTCAGCATGGGGGTCAAAGTACACCCCCCTATTTTCTCCCATTCTTTTCTTTTCAAACAATGGATTTTGTTTTCTTATTTTTGATTGTGTTTTTGTTTTCTTATTTTTGACTGTATGGCACCCATTTGCAGATATTTGACCTTAACATTCCATTTTTTCTCAGCTCACACCCAAGTCCCATGATTCATTTTAGCCACAGACACAGATGAGAACAAAAATTCATCTCAAAGTTCTAGTCTCATATCCAGAGTTCAAATCCTGCCTCTGCCCTGGTTTGTCAAAAAATAATTGGCATTGTCATTTCGGAAGTAATGGCATTTGTGGGAAAGTTGTCGTGTAAAAGTGTCAGACCGTATTGATACCTCTGATTGTGGATGTAAATTTACTTCCATGCAAAAGGTACCATCTTCTTTAATCTAAGTATCCTCAATTCTGAAAAAAATCTTAAACCCCACAATGCATTTCCACAAAGGTTCACCTCTAATAATTTCAGTCTCGGTTGGGGAGGGGGGGTGCACACGCCACTAGCCACATAAATATAAAGTATTTTTTTAAATCCCCCCCATGTACCCATTTTCCAACACTGACCTCCACCAAAAACAATAGCAGCACTGGAAATTTCAATAAGAGGCACCCACATACAAAGTATGGATCTGATTTGATGAGTTATACCACCTTTTTACAAGCCAAGGTGTCACACAACATACACAAGCCATCATTGACCATAAACGCTCTTCTTCTCATTACAGGCCTATACTATTAGCACAAAACAAAGTTAAAGACATACTTACTTCAGACGTCGGTACACAGTTTTGGGTGACACATGTAGGATATCTGCTATTTGAAGTTTAGTGAATCGACAGCTCAGAAGAAACTGTAGTTGTGCATGTGAGATGTTAAATTTTGATGAGTTGCTACGATGTGGTGATGAAACTCTAACACTGCGGAAATGGTCTGTGCTTCCTTGACCTGAATATAGAAATAATTAAATGATAATCAAATTTCAATCTGACAATTAATGGTGACTATAGGGGGCATCTACACAATATACACATACAGTACATGTCTAAAGCACATCATACATGTGTTGCATACTGTACATCTTCAAAAAGGCTTGCAATCAAGTTGCTTTTGAGAAAAAAGTACCGTAGGCCTCAGATATGCAGTTGTGCCTACTTTATCATCCAGGTAAGACTAAGTGTCAGACTCTGCATACAAACAAATATACCTAGTCTTGCTACAGTACACTGGTCACTACAGCTATAGTTCAGTTCAATTTTACTCCATTGTTAAGTAGAGCATTATCAGCAGTATGCTATCTCATTTGATTATTGTGGATTTACACCGGCTTCATCTAAGAAAAACTCATGTTTGTTGTCTTCCCTCGCCCCTTAATATAATTCTTGTAGTGAACGAATACCTAGTAATTGTGGGGCAAACACACTTCCTTATTCCCCCAGCTGCCATATCAATAGGCAACACATTGGTGGAGCCTATCCAGGATAGTTGGCAGTATAAAGAAGAATAATCCCAGTTCTATTGAACCGGCTGCTCAGTACTAGAAGAATAGAGATGCGTCCATCAGTACTATGTGACTATTGTGAACTGGCAGCAGGCAGAATAATGACATGTCTTCTATTGAACCAGATAGACCAAGATAAGAGTTAAAAGTAGTACAAGTGTCTCAACTAATGTAGCATGTACTCGCTATTGCAGGCAGCTGGGATTGGGAGTATAATATAAAACATGCCTAGTCCGGTGTTGCCGGCTCAATAGAAGAACTTCTATGATGGTTGTCCCTAGAGGCATAGTGCACGAAAATAGGGAGACAGTACTATCAGGCATGGTTCATCATTGTGCTCCACTGAGTATTGACCAAGGGTGTGGCATATATAACCGATCATTAGTCAAATAAACAACGATTGACTAAAGTGGAGCACACAGTGTAAATGTTATCTCTATTCACATGTGCTTTATCATTGTGAGTGTAGTCTAGATAACTTGGTACAACAAGAGTGGAGCACAATGTTATCTATATTCACATAGTGGGGAATGCTACTGCTACTAGCTCGACTAGTGTCGGTTTGGTGACAGGACATACATGGATGGAGCCTGGGGGGTGGGAGCAGATGACACATCTTATTTATCTGTCGGGCTGCCGGACTAGGCCTGGTTATTTTCATACTGTATCATGAACATCCAGGCCTATTAGAAATACAATATCAACACCATTCAACTTACTAGATCGTATATGTGTCGCAAGTTGTCCTACATTTATCATCAGCTCGTTAAGAGATATTTCTATTGAGTTGTATTCGTCTTCGTTGATTAGATGACCAATTTTTGCATACCGCAATGACCTGTCTACACTTGTAAGCCTGTTCAGTACATCGCGAAGTGTAGGATTAGGAAATTCCGTTGTAAGTGTAACTGGAGGTGAGTAACGTTAGTTCCAGTTGGACAAGTAGTAGCAATATGATTCACAATTCGATAACAGTCATTAACTTCATGCTGAAAATCATGCAGATATTGCTCCTTATCCGTCGGACGAGTCATTGTAAACTTGTAAATAACGACGAGTGTATTAATTGTAACAATAACAATTAACTGGTTAGACAAATTATCGAGAGAGTAGGCTTAGTAAGTATGACTCAAACAAGACAGTGACAAACTTCTTGCTTTATAATTCCGTAAGTCTTCTTACGCAATGTTGCCTTAATGAATGCTGATTGGTTGATTTAATACGCGTATTAATTCGATTTAATACGGACATTAATTCGATTTAATACGCGTAT
>WXZC020000731.1:0-10985 GCA_011317855.2 Paelopatides confundens
CATTTAGCCATAATAACTTTTCTAACTGTATTAATAATACAAGTCATTAAAATGAATTCCTCAGTTAAAGGTTAACAATATTGCCTCTAAATATGTTAGAAAGTCCAAAAATGGTCAAACGTTTACACCTACTGCAATACTCAAATCATGTTTACACCTACTGCAATACTCAAATCATGTTTACACTTACTGCAATACTCAAATCATGTTTCTTCTTTGCTGACGCATTTATTTGTATAATTTGAATATTTCCCAAATGTCTGGGAATACTTTTAAGGTTTAGAACCTTTAGGAAAATACTTTTGGAAACTTCTAGCAATTTACAGCAAACTATAATTCGAACTGAAGGCAATACTGAAGAACTATCAATGGTATGAATTCGTAGCTCGTGCCCATTGCTCTCCTATTGGAAACTTAAATTGAACAAAACCAACAAAATTAATCATCTGGAATACAATTAAAACCATTTGAAAAGTAATGAAACATATTGTCACTTTTTGGATCCCCTCGACCATGTTGGAAAGCTGTCGACTGCTATTGGAAACCCATTGACTACTGCGGGGAAACCCATTGACTCAATGGCAACCCATTGACTCATGTTGGAACCCCATCGATTCCTGGCTGAAACTCATTGACTCCTGTGTGGAACCCGTTGACTCATGTTAGAAACATTTGGAAACCCATTACACCCATTGGAACATGTTGATATAAGTAACCAATTCCCCATTGAACAAATATCCATTAAAACCTTTTGATCTGTTTTAATGGGTTTGAATTTTCTTTTGGGATACATACTATCTTCAGAATTGTGTCATCCACGTATATTATGGTAAAATAATCATAACATACCTATTATATTATGTTAATAAGTAAGCATAGTAAATATATTGTGGTACAATAAACCTACAATACATAGCACCCTAATGTAGTTTCTTCCTACAAAACTATATTAATATATTATAGACAAATAAGAGATCATCCAGAGTATCCTGGAATACCAAGTGATTACACAAGTATAAATAAGCCAATTATAGACAAATCGATATTGCCGTCGGTGGTCGTTCAAATAATTACTTACTACAGTAAATGGTCAATTGGAAAGTAATTAGTAAACCTATCATACATCGTGTGGTAGTTTGGACGTATAGTTTATATGATAAGGGAAACAATCAGAGTAGTTATTCAATGACATTTACTTACAGGTTTAAACTTTCCGACCGTTAGACGATGGTTTTAGTCGTTTTTTAGAAGTATACATTTCCGACAGTCTAATTTATAATACTCAATTTAACTAAAGCGTAGATGTTTTATATATATATTTAACTGAGGGAATAATATAAAAAACGAGTGAGACTACCATGAGGTTACCAATTTAACGATCAAATATAAGTCGATAAATAAGTACGGAATTGACTGTGCTATATTATTTAGCCAATTGTTCGATAGCTTGATTTCTGCACCAGAAGTGTAAATGTCAGAGTTCGAATACAGGTGGACCTGGCAATCTGCTATCCGACATCTCACTCCATTGCAGAACATGTTTCAATGCCACACATATTTCGCCAATATTCCGTCACAAATACATTATCTGGATCATATATTTTTATCATGGCTAACCAATCGCCGACTGCTTTAAAAAGGAAACATACTTTGTGCTTCCGTAAGTGTCACCACTGTACGGAATATATTTCCCCCAATGCAGACGAACTCATTTCACCCCCACTAATGCTTTCCAAAAATGGTCAAAGTATGGTCTGGATTTCCCTTCTTGATGAAAAAACCAAAACTGGTCATTACGGACAACATCACGATTGTAAGCCGGACTCAACCAAAATGGGAAACGTTTGGCAGCATGCACTTCGCAAATAAGATTACCAGAAAGTTACTGGTCCATATGTATCGTTTTGTACCATACGTCATTAAATTATGTAGGTTGCTCACGTATAAAAATCTTTAAGGTGTCCCCGATCAACTTGTAGGTGTCCTTACCTGCAAATTTGGTAAGAAGCCAGTGCACCATTATCAATGCCATGGCATATGTTGTAGCAATCCATGGATTTCCCGAAACATCCTTGTAAGGAATTATCTTGTTTGATTCACTCCTGTGACCGGACAATTCCGTAACTCGTTGGGCGTACTTCTGTGGAAATCAATTCAGACGATAGTATTCTTGTATTTTGGAGTGTCTCATGTAGGCTACACTTACCCGTGTTTTTATTCACGGCCAGGACAGATTCCTCAACGCTGACTGTTTTTTCAACTCCACCTACATTGAAACGTGGAGCTTAAACTTCCAACACGACATAGGTAATGACTCAGAAGAGACCCAATGATAGTCCAACACCATTGAAAGAGTATGTACCCTTCTTTGCTATACGTCAACAAAATGTAATTTATTGATGACAACTGTTGTGTGATTCCGCCAAGTATCGGGATGGCACAATCGATATTTGCTAATTGAACATTGACGGAATTCTCCCAAGTAGAATCCTTATCAAGATGATTTTTACCAAGGTAGCAACCTCCGCCAACTTTTACAATGTTTGTGTCACCATATGATGAGAGGACGGTGAATGGTCATAGTTCACCACTAAGTATAATCAGTCTTTCTTTGTAGTTTGTGATATGTCACCAATTGCATACTCTATGGAATGCGCAGACCCCCCCCCCCCACAACCTGGCCTCTTTCTTTGTTGTCACGAGCAGCTTTAATCGAGATCGCTCTCATTGTTAACCAGTTCAGGAATTGTTTCAAAAAATGTTGGTGACTCGGTATTTAGAAATAAATTATACAGATCGCTTCTTCCATCATCAGGTATGGCGCTTCTTTGTTGATATTTGTGGAGTGTATTGCCCATGGTCTAATAAATGAAGTGTAAATGAATAATATTAGTACAATACCAATTTGTTTATATTTATTTCTAAACTAACAAACACGTGCGCTTAGAAAACTTACCTGGATGTTGCGCACTATTAATTACTATTTTTCTCATACTCATTACATAGTCAGTGAACTACCCTCCCATATTGTGTGGAATTATAGCAAAATATTATAGTAACAATAATAGAAGCAAAACCCACCTTTCTGTTAGTTGTCACGGCTTGTACACATTAATGTACGTCAAATACAATAAGTTCCATCGCTTGTATAATGACACTGCCTCGCTCAGTCAAACCTATGCGTTATATAGGTTGTATACTACATATTACATTGTCCAGAGTTTAACTAATATATTGGTGATATTGCGAAGGCTGATCAAACTGAGGTAAGTGAAAGAAGATGAGTATTACCCGGATGCAGAAACAATGAAGGTTTATCGTCCCAGTGAAAGCTTGAAAGAAATGTAATCTTTGTTGTTTTCCTGTTGATGTGTCTGTCAACAAAGCAAGTTTGTTGTGCGACGATACCTTCTACGAGTCGCAATGTACACTTCATTTCATACCTAAGTTAAGTAATGTATGATTTACATAGGGACATTATACGTTACCATTACATGTTCACCGTGACGTAACTATACATGTAGCAGATGATATAGGTCACTTACATCCGCATTGTGGTTTACTTGATACATTCAGGTAAATATAGGTACCGTTACCACAATGGTTGCAAAGAACGTACATATACGGAAGGAAACAATATGCCTGTATTAATATAATAGCACATGTTCTCAATTACACTTGTCACCAGAACCTCAGTTAGCCAAATGCAACATTTTTCTGTGCTTACAAAAATACCATTTATCTCCATATCGTCTCTTCTGCAACAACCAATTGTCCCTTCCAAAAACAGTGTGACCCTGAACTATTAATTGCCCAAAACTGGCCAGAACCAGAATCTGGCGGATTTTCAAATGCAGCATTACGGAAAGGAGATCTCTGGACACATGACACGTTTTGGATGAGAAAACGTCACTAATATTGTACAATATTTCTTTGTTGGGATCGAGTGGCCAGTTTCTGGAATATTGAATACTTATAAGAATTGAACTGCATTATGCAATCATATTGTCATAATGATTACAATGACCAGCTTCTCGATATATAAGGACCGACAATGAGAATGGAGCCATATGTAATGGTTATTGTACTGTTGTTTTTCTTTCACTTATTCTTTCTTTTGTGATTTTTGTTGGTGGATTTTCTTAAACGTAGCATACAAACGTGTTGTTCTGTTGCTTACGATTGTCAGTACTCAATTTTCGAACAATCACTCAGTCAAATCGTGCAGTCTCAAACAATACTCATGTACAGACTGGTTACGATGTTTATTGGGTTCAATATTTTCAGTACTTATAAGAACTATATACTCTCCCCGAATATGTGGGAAAACCGAGCAGTGTCAGTGGTTAAACGTGTACTAGGAAAATGGCATGAAGGGAGGAGTTTTCCCTCTCCGTTTTGGAAAGATAGACATTGTGAGTTCACATATATACACAATGGTGCCATATAACATGCAAAAATGTGATATACTATATGTGCTGTTTTGCATTGAACGATTTATTAATTCGGTTGTAGTGTGTCATATAGAAATTTAATCCCAGTGGATTGTTTTATTTCTGAATGGATTGTAATGATTAAGGGGAGATGTGACGACCTCCCTTTGAAAGAAAATAGAAAGTTTATTTTTTCACCTAGATGGAAACTGCCATATTATAAGTGTTTTATTGCATTGAAAATGTCATTGTGCAGTACATTTTCCAGAATCGAATAGCATTACATTTACCAAATTATATTATCCGCTACAATTTTAATATTATTCAGTACAGGTGTCCATATAAATGTGGCCAGTTTAGGTTATGAGATGTCATGGGGGCATGGGCATCCGCAGGCCAACAGGGATGGGCAAATTATGTCTTTTCCTGACCCGTGACTATCATACTTGTTTCCCGGTGAGGGGTTTAAGTCTAGGGGTGGCCCTCTCATTTTGGAACAAATATGAATTTTGAGGTTACCTGCATACGAAATGGTTCCATACTATGTTTGTATGTGCTGTGATGCATTTAACATGTCATTTTGATTTTTCAGTGATACACCTGACATGTGATGTTTGAAATATATCACGATGAGGGGTTACGAAGAGGAAATTATGAATGTGTATGTCAAATTTGTGACATAATATGCGTGCTATGCTGCACTGAACATTTCTTTTTGCAGTATTGTATGGGTATATTTTACCAAAATGGAGTTAAATTTAGCAAACAATATTATCTGCTACAATAATAAGATAATTCACTAAACATGTCCATATAAAGTCGGCAAATGATGTAATTGATCAAAAAACTTACATGACATTACAGTTGGGTTTGAGCGATGTACTGCAGCAGGGATTTAAGGATAGTGCAACCACACCACTTAGTGAATTTAAGGAAACGTAAGTGGAAAATGGTATCATGCATGCATATACTCTAGAAATATTTAGAGAAAAGTACCCAATGTTGGACATAACTATATCGCCAAAAGTTAGGGAGACATAGCACGTGAAACATTTTTGGCACTTTTTGCCCAAGTTGGTTTAGTACAGACAATTTTCCGAAATGATTGGACAACATTTAATTTGCTAATGATTTGCTCAGGATATTCCTGGTCATGATTGGCTAAAATGTACCTCATGTCATGAGTGTCATTCGCGGGCTCCCCCGAGGCTTCCTCGTAACCTAGAGTTCCATCGTATAACATTTGAATTCATAGCATCGGCTTTAAAAAGCTATTATAATACACTGGTGTCAATTTACACCATGCTGAAAATGTTACTTTAACTTAGATGCAATAAACCTATATATATATATATATATATATATATATATATATATATATATATATATATATATATATATATATATATATATATATCCTTTAATTACGCAACAAAGCCACTTAATTAGCATTAAACCTACAATTTTCGAATATGCATTATATACGCGCGTTAACTGATACATATCCCATTCATGTAGCGTTATAATTACTTTATTATTCTTATTCTTATTCGTTCAACTTATTCGTTCGACTATATCGTAGTCTTATTAGTATGTAACATGTGAAATGAACTGGTATTCCTAAGTTTAGCAATTCGTCCCATATTTTAGAAGAAAGTACGTTACTAAACACACAATGTAACAGTTTTCTGACACATTAGATTACTTTTGTCTAAATTGGGCATATTTTACTAAACCTGTTTTGTTCACCTGACAGAGAGTGCAATTATGCAGACTTAAAGAATCATATTTCATGGTAGATGGTGGTGAAACTGGATGAGCTCATGAGCGGCAATATAAAAAATGATGGACATAATGAATTATCGAAGTATTCGTATACTGTAGATATACTGAGAAATCAGTACTCGGATTGAAAAATACTCGAGCTCGGCAAACGGAACCTGTCTGTTTTGTACTTAATGTTTCAATGAGCATCTTTTCGATCATAATTAAGTTAAAAATATACAACACTAATTATTGGTATTTCTTATTGATAATATCATTTCCATCCTAAATGAAAAATAAAAACAAACAAACAAAATATAGTCAGGTTAACAAACATGAAACACCAACTTAAAGGTCATCAATCAGTATTATCACCAGATTATAGTGTTCTAGAAATGACAATTATTTCATATAATATATAAAAATATCGGCCTGGAAGGCAGTTATTTACGACGCTAAGCTGCCACCTTTACATATCGGGAAGCCAAGGTGGGTTGTGCAACCCACCTTGCACTTCACGTTGGGTGGCACCCCAATTAACAACTTTAGCTCAAGTTCTGGTATTGCTTTACCAATTTCGGAAGACTATTTAAGATGGGAAAACCGTCGATTGCTCCTGGATGAAAAAACCACCTTACTTTAGCCGGTCTGGGCTCGACCCCAGAACCTCCCAGTTGCTAAGGTTGATTGTTTCTAATGCCACCGTCTTTAATCATTCGAGCATATCACCACATATATGTAGGTAAATGTTAAAATTAGACAATTAAAGAAAGTTAAGAAAATATGTTATAAGCTTGTCAGTAGGAGGTGTTAACAGGACAATTTGCAGACTTTGTAGCATATTTGGTGTTAATAACGATGACCTTTAACTAAATGCGACTGAATGCGATACATCATAGTCTTAGAGACTAATATTGTACACAATGATGAAGACTTATATCGATCTAACTGAATTCTGTTTTAAACAGAAACGTAATAATTACAGGCTCTGAACATATTACACCTGACCAGTCTTAGCCATGAACTTCACGATTAATTTCCATTATGGCTTGTCTTAAAATTACATAAGTAATAACTGTAGATATCTACATACCTCAGAGTAGATCCGTCCAATATTCGTATGGTTGGTTGTTCGTTCGATATGTGACGGTTCAAGTAACACTCATGCAGTTGTAACTGCAAACAAACTGTATTAGTATCCAGTTCTGTGTAGTAGTAATATATCGTTGCTGAATAACCAATGCCATTGTAGGACTACTGATATTAAACGGTTGGACGATTTTGTAAGTAAAATAAGCAATTCCAGCTGACGTCATATAGAGGTAACCAATGACAACCTGTTTATGATTGAGGTGTGGACTTCCATTGGATACGAAAGGACAATCGTGTGATAATCTCTTGCCAATATTGTAAGGTCATTATCACGTGTTTGAATATTGTTTGTATACTTTATATTTGCTTATCAGCTTACCTTTTATAACAAATAATTCAGTACTTGGGGTTGCGTGTTTATTTGAGATTTACCATGTCTATTTGGACTTAAATGGCATATGTGTTACCCGCAAACATGCTAGAAAGGTTTAACAAATTGTCGCTTATGATTCAACATGAAACTTACATATATAAATATTAGTTTCCAATTGACTCCATTGTGTTAAGTGTTAAGTCAAAATATCAGACGCTCCATCCCAATTGGGCCTGCATAGCCATATACTGAATAATACCTTGAACAATATTTCCAATGGACAATGACGTGTACAAACGTTAAGTTCATTCTGTAAATGGTATTCCCTGTATTTCTACCGGCCCAAAAGCGTAAAGGACGCCGTGCACTCCAGAGCATTCTGTGTCAAAGATGTTTCCCTCTAATGCAGGTGGCGGGGGTGCAGTTATGTGGGTTTATTTAACTCCATCTACATGAGCGGTTTCAACAGCCCTGTGAGTTATTTATATTCGGGAGAGGTTCTCCCCTAAAGCTTCATCTGACAAGGAGCCGGGTGCTGGAATGTCTTTTTTACTTTACATTTCTCGGCAGCATTTCGATGTGACACCGGTGATGTGGTCAGGACCGGTCTCTGTTAGAATTGTAATGAAACTATGATAATATACGTCAGATCAATATATTCATATTACATGCTTTTGTAATGTTTACATAAGTGATTTTAGTGCTTAGTTACATAATGTAGGTATTTAATTACATTCAATTGTTGTTATGGTTATTGTACTCGACATATGGTAATAATAATAACTTGTATAGCGCAAATTGCAAAATACTCTAAGCGCTTTACACAGAAAAGATAAGATGATGAATAAGCGATATGGAACATATGTCTTCAACAATGATTTGAAAATATTAACGCCGATAGCCTGACGAATGTGTAGTCAGTGGAAGATTGTTATATAGCTTATGGGAAGCATAAGAAGCTGATCTCTGACCATAGCATTTTGTAAAAGCGCGATTAGATCGCAAAGTTCGTGAAGGGATATATAATGTCCACAGGAGAATCTTATAAGTGGTACACAACTTAATAGGAAGCCAGTTAAGGTCACCGTAAAACAGGTGACATACGATGTGAGCGGGAAACACTAACAATTGGACGAGCAGCTGTGTTTGACCACATCTGAGCTTCGAAAGTTGCTTATCGGGGAGATCATGTAAAAGGAGTTACAAGAGTTTGGCTGTAAGTGACGAAAGCGTGAACCAGGCGGTAGTAGTGGCCTCGTCGAAGTAATGATGGATTTTGTCAATTTTCCTATTCGCGCAGAGAGCAGCTTTGATAACATGATAAACTTGATTTCCCATTTACAGGGATGAGTTCATAACAACACCAATATTTCTGACAACCTGTGATGGTTCGATTGTAGTCTGTCCAATCTGGAAGGTGGGAGGTAATATTTCTTTTGTAAATCGCGAACTGAAGATGATGATTTCAGTTTTCGAATCATTTAGGGCAAGTTTGTTTGATTGCGTCCAAGACTTAATATCCTGGAAACATGCTTCGAATTTTGATACTGCGTATAAGCGATCACAAGTGTCGGAAGTAATATAAAGCATGGTGTCACCAGCATAGACAAAACTAGAGACAAAACGGAGCATTAAATAATATGATGAACATGATGGGTCCAACCATAAAACATTAAAGAACACCATAACAAAGATGATGATATTCCGATTTGACATTGTTTACCACAACAGATTACGTACGGTTATTCAGATAAGAAGAAATATATTGAAGCGTTATATCATTTACATCGGATAGGATAAGCGCTGATGGTTATAATCAATTGCAGCAGATAAATCTAGCAAGAACAAAATGACATCTTTATTATAGTTTAGTTGCAGTTATTTTACGACGCCACATATACATATACATGTGGAAAGTCGAAGTGGCTTGTAACTTACACTTCCCATCGGGTGACATTTTACATCCAGACACCCAACTGGCCCGACTCTGATACTTTAACGCTGAGCACCCGGCAGTGCGTCCCTTTTTAAGTCTTGGCAATGACTCGGTTAGAAATCTAACTCCCAAGCCTCCAGCTGCAAAGCGGATGGTATAATCACTAGGCCACACGGTTATTGTGTCAATGTCAAGCAGAATACCAGTCTGTACAAGAAAGAGAGCAGTTTCAATACTATGGAAAGGGCGATAAACAGATTGCCTTTTCGCATGAAGATTATTAATATTTAGGCAGATCTGGTGTTGGGTAGCAACAAATCTTGCAATTAACTTTGAAATGTATTTAAGGTTCGAAATGGGTTGATAATATCTATATCTATGCTTGACGTCTATGATAGGCAGAACACACGCCTCTTTCAGCTGATCATATATCTAGTTATATAGTTATAGTTATTTTACGACGCTAAGCTGTCACATATGTGGGAAAGTACACTGTAGTTAAAGACAAATTTAGATTTAGATTTAGATTTAGATTTAGATTTAGATTTGTTTAAACAAGAAGTAGTTCATTAACATATTCCTTGAAGACGGAAGATAGTAGATGATCCAAGTTACAACTGTTAATGATCGTATTATTTCCAGAACCTCATTTTGATTAATCTGACGAAATTCAGAAAAGGAACTGTAGCAAATGTTGTGTAACTTGACAGAGATACTTGAAGGTCGATTTTCGTCTATATTCTGATATATATTCTTAATTTTGGCTTTGTAAAAGTTAGCGAAATTATTGCCGAAATCTTTTGGCTGATCAAAATATTGAAGGAATATGTTTAGTGTGTGTTTAATTTAAAGGAATAGTGCTACATAATTCATACACATGAATAATGTAGTACATAAGGGCATTGTATGCAAGAAAATACCCCAACAATAGCAATATACATCTAAGACTTAAACCCGACAATACATTAAAATATATGTATTAGTGCAATTTAAGGGGGACCTTAATTATTTGAGGAACTTTACCTGTTTATTTGTATTTCTACTGGGAATTGGAAACAGTCAAGACCAGTTGGAATAATGCCCAATTCTCCGTATTGGACATTTCCCAACTGCAACCAGTTGGGTTTGAACTAATTCCAGAACTGATTCCAGTTCAACCGTACAGTATGAACTGGTCCCAGTTGGAATTTTCCTTGGGGAAGCAATGTGCCACGTGCACATATGCACACACATACGCACCTGATAGGCAAAGCGGGGACCGGAGAGTATCGTCCTAACTACTCCATGTAAGACGGGACCATTTGGCAACCTATGTGTTATGTCAGGACCATACTTCACGAGAGGCATTTAAACGTTACAGTGAGAGGATATGTACCGCACTATATGA
>WXZC020000732.1:0-10982 GCA_011317855.2 Paelopatides confundens
CTCTGTGAACAGACCACCGATTTTATGTGGTAAAATGGATTACTCTCTAGGGTCATCATTATCTGGTTGTGTTTTGTTTTCTCTCTCTCTGTTGTTGAGATGATACAGCCCTTAGTGAGCTGAATGACTGTTCCTTATTTGAAACAATTCATTAATCAGGTGACAATGTAAAGGGGTAACTTGGTTAAAATATCTTATTTTGATATTTTGATATTTTTCACGAGGAACTTCCCACAAGCTGAAAATATAAAATCCAGCAAGTTGCAGTTTTGAAGGATTGTTGCCCTGAAGCCATGTTGTATTGAATTTTTGAAAAGTGATATTTGATATCGTTGGTTGTATTTATTGGTTACATCATGCATAGTTACTGATTTACGCGAAGTTTAAATCAATATTTTCAAAAAGCATCGGAACCACAGAATATTTTGGTTTTTTGGTTCAAAGAAAGCTACAGTAAATAATTTTAATATTGTGAAGACTTGCCATTTAAAGTACCAGTCATAGAACATTTCAAGCAGACATTTAGCTTCATTATTGACTCAACAAAAAGAAACGTACACAATGTTGATTTTATCGTGGGCAAATGTGTCTTGTGCCATCTTCCAGATAAAACTTGGAGGGAAAGTCCCGGAGTCGATGTACGTCAAGAATCATTTCACAGATGAAGAAAACCTGACCAAGATTATCATCCCTGCAGGTGGTTCTAAAGACCTCAAGTATGAAGTACGTGACCCCAACTGCGCCATCAGGTACAGTACTCCTTTAATATGTTGGCTTACGGTAATTAAGAGCCTCCTCTAGTTCCCCAGGTATCAAATTAAGGAGACCAGATCTACATGATATTAAAATTAGCTGTGATGATCAATGGGGGAGAGGGGGAGGGGTATGGGCCAAACATTACGAATGGGTCATGGATTTCTAAACATAAGTGTGAGGCCCCTCCCTAAATCTTAATCCTGTTCTTGTTCCTGTATATACACCCAAAATGGCTTTGAAAATATCTTTGCTGTATTTTTTTTGGGGGGGGGGCGAGGTTTGGTTAAGTTTCCATTTCAAGTATAGGTATAAATCCCAATCTTATGGGGGAATAAGAACTAAGTCATCCCCCCCATCTCCTCCCCAACTGATCATGACATGCACTAGTAGCTGAAGATAACTTCTGAATGAGATGAGATAATTTGCCCTATGCGACCATTATGAGATATTGCAGAGGCATATACGTAGTAGTATATGAATCTTGCCATAATGTTATTTGATGAATTTTACAGATACCAGTTCAAGACGGATGAAGGTGAAATTACCTTTGGTATCATTTACCGGAAGAACCCTAAGGACAAGAAAGATATAAAGGTCATCTTTAAACCTGAAAAGATGTTCTGTAACATTACTCCAGCTGATGGTGAGGTGGACACCAAGGATCTTGGAATTTGTGAGTAAATCACTAGTGTGCATGGTCACAAAATAGCCACTTTTTCACACAAGTTCATACAGTAGTTTTTTGTGATGGTATAATTTGTCATGGTATAATGAATGTATATAGAGCTTATGTAATACTATGTCATCCCTAGTTACCATCTAACAGCATGGAAGTTACACGGTCTGTGTATTTTTTTAAAATATTTATTGGCTAATAACACTTGAAGTCATGAACTCGGCAGCAATGTGAAAACTATCGCAAAAATTGTTTTTGTCACCGAAATTTCTCAAAATGGGTATTTTGTAATATGATGAAAAATTATGTTATTGTATCAACTAACATAGGCCTACGTGATACACGAACATAGGTAATTGGTTTGTGTGTCCTCCAAGCTTGGATTTCGTAGGTGGTAACCAGGCATTGTGACGTCAGTAATGTATAAACTCATTGAGAAAAGGCAATAATTAAATGTCTTTTTCACCATTATGATGGCATGGGCGTGTATGACACTTTGCTTGTAAACACGATGCCCCATATTGAGCACAAGAAGCCTGTTGCTGGTGAATGTCAAAATGTGTAAAGAAGGGGAAACAGTTACAGATCCCATACTTTGTACTTTATTCAACTTGTCAATGCATCCAATAATTCCACAGCAATATCCACAGAATACAGAGTGTCACCAAACTGACAATTGATGAACTATTTCAGAGCTTGACTTACCCATTTTACATACTTTTAGCAATAACCCATATTGCACGTCAAGGCATTCAATAATCAACTTTCATTGGTAACAATCTCCCAGCAACCAACAGAGCTTTGCCAAGAATTAGGTTTATGAGATTTTGCAGCATTGCTGCTGTCGTTATTCGGCTCCACTGATGTTTTATATGTCTCAGAGAGGGTGGCAGGAGCCAGATGTTCATCAAATTAGACAAAAATGTTTCAGTGAGGGTGGCAGGATCCTAAGGTTCACCAAGTTAAAATATCTCAATGAATGTGGCATGATCATATGGTTCATAAAGTGTCTCAGAGAGAGAGAGAGAGTGGCAGGATCCTAGGGTTCACAAAGTCAAATTAGAAAATGTCTCAATGAAAAAAATCATGTATGAATAGAACTAGGTCCTACAGGTAGAGAATCAATCAAATGCCTCAATGTTCCTGGGTAAATTTGACACATGGGATCCAAACCACAGTGGTCATTGTTTTTTCCCAGTCATGAAATTCACCCACCCATTGCAGAGAGTTTACTGTAAATAACAAAATTGATGACCTTTATTTTGTGACCAAGCCTTCCTAAATACTTGACCAGTTTAGAACACAGCATCAAGTATTTGTGGAAGCATGGTTTGTTTACATACTGTTATTGGATTATTACTCCCTGGAGATTATAGCTGCTGTGAACATCTTGTAAATAACCAGATCAATGGGTGGGGGGTATTTGAATAAATCTAGTAGCCATGGTTGTGCGTGGTGGTCATTTACATGGCATGGTGATATCTCATTGTACAACCATCAATATGACCATCAAAATAGTATTTAATTTTATCATCATGAAGTCAAAAAAACCTCCTTTTCTTGCAGATATTATCAGTTTTGAAAATACTGCTAAGGTGACTTCAAAGACCCTGTCGTACTCCATCGAGGTATTAGAAGGAGCAGACTTAGAAGAAGAGGCGGCAGAGCCGGATGCCTAACTGAGAGACGATTAATGCTGTCAGGGACGAAACCACTCTGCAGCACTTTTTAGTCATTGTGCAAGCCTTCTGTTCAGTTGGGGGTGTAGGGGAGGACAGGGTGAAAGGAAAATCAAAAGGTGAAAAAAAAAGAGAACACTTGAGAACTTTGTCGGCAAGTAAGTATTGCCATGTACTTCATTCACCAAGCCCATAAGGGCTAATAATAGTTCATACACAAGTTTTTTATTTCAATTTCTGAAGGATCATCTTGAAGTCCTGTTTAATCTTTTACATACTTACAATTCCTTAAAGAAGATGACATCCTATTCATTATATTGGTACTGAAAGCATACCATGGTAACATTAATTATTACAATGAATTATTCAACATTAAAATGTATTTTTAGACTCAATAAAGTTTGATATATTAGTATAACTAAAAGTCGACGCTAAGAACTGTACATTGCAGAGTGGAAAGATAAATTCACTTTTATCGAAGAAGATTACAAAAACCAGGGGAGAAAAAATAAATTGCAAACGTAAGATTGTCAAGGTTTCATATAAAAATGCAAGAAATATTTGTTTCGTCTCTAAAAGCGTTTTTTTGTATTTCCTTACTGAAAAAAATGTATTTACTATTTCTGAATTTTGTCTCTGAAGCAAAGAGAGTTCTGTACACAGCAAAATGTAATATTATTCTTATTCTTCACCATGGAACACATTAGGTGGTTGGTGTACAGCCCAACAAGCATTTCAACAAGAATTCAAAGCTACAATCTCCACCCAAAAAGTAAACAATCTACCATTAGGCTAGCTGATGAGGAAACATAAAGTCAGGGATGTTAATGAGTGCATTGCCAGGAGTCTTTGAAAAGTTTGTAGGCAGCAAAAAAACAGTGTATGATGTGGTTGACAGATTGTTGGGCCTTTGTAGCCTTAAGTCTGTGCATCAAGGACAGGAACGCTAAAAACAGATCTGGAAGAAGTCACGTGACACCCCCCCCCCCTTTAAAAAAAAATGCGGGTCCGTTGGGAATATCCTCTAGTGGAACAGTACACATAATGATAAACCCCGAGAGATGTGGTCAGGATCACCCTATAGTAATAACACAACTCCCAATGGATCAGGTGACCTTACACAGCAGCTGTTTAACCAATCAGGAACACATTATCCTCTTTTTCAAGCAATTTCAAATATTTGTTTGATATTGCCATCAAATCATATATGAAACAAACTATTATTAGCACCTAGAAGCATTGGCCTTTTAAAAAACACAATCATGATGTAATTTAAACCTTCATTCCATGAGGGAACAAGTGTCCTTCATAGGTTTGCAAACATATACATTAAATGCAAGTGTCGGGTTTGTAAGGATGAGGGAGGGGGAGGGACTAATGCTAAATGTTTGCCAATCCATAGTCTATGTAGATGGATGATAGTGACTGCTCTAATAGTAGGCCGATCAAGACAGCTCAGAAGTACCACGGAAATCAATAGGAAAAAAATATATGTAAAAATGTATGTAATTCAAAGGTATGATGTATGATGATGATGATGGATTTAAAATTATATATCTTGCTCTGATTTTTCAGGGCACAGATATGAGATATTGTCATCGTCGATTAGGCTAAATAGAGGAATAGACCTCAGACATGCTAAATATCTTCAGGAGAATATCCTTGTATTAAACTGCACAAAAAAAAGGAAAATTTTCAACACAAAATTTATACCTGTAGTCATGATTTTAATTTCCCAATACAAATAAGGAAAATATTAAATACCCAACAACACATTTTTGTAAACGTTAAGTTGCTCATTCTCCATTTATTAAATAAAAACTTGCAATTCTCCACTTTGTTAAAGGAAAGGATATTTTACTTTCCAACATTGTGAAAGTATACACTATCCACATATATATATCTTGCTCTTGATTTTTCAAGGCACATTGATGCAATTCAAGATGTTTTACTTAAAAGTTAAGGAAGGGTATGGGGTAGAATTAATAATATCAGGATATATGAGGAACGTTTAAACACAAATTGACAAATGTTTTAGTTTCCTGGCGTAACAAAATAATTGAAATCTTTATGAGCTGTGTACGTACAATTACACTGACAATGTATGTCCTCTACAGCATGTGTACAACACTGACAATGTATGTCCACTCTACAGCATGTGTGCAACACTGACAATGTATGTCCACTCTACAGCATGTGCCTCAGTTATTGCCAATCTCTCTAAATTATGCTCGGTAACTAATACGAGCATCCAATTGCTTATTATACATTTTTCATCCACTATTACTGAAAACTCAAGGTTCACTTGGCATTTTCTTTGTTCACACATGGTTTTTAAATATGTTCGTGCACACAGTAGCACCATGTTGAAAGCACCTCTACTATTACTACTACGAGCCAATTATATATTGCCACTGAGTAAAGTCCCCCAGTTGGAGACTTGATGATTATACTGAATTTATACACTTCTATTTACAAATTAAAATAGCTCAGCTATCATTGTAATGCTTTTTAGGGCTTACCTAAACACAAACAATGTCTAAAGAACATCCAATTTGAGGTGGGAAGATACTCTTTTAACAACTTTATTTAATAATAAATAGAGTTATAATTTAGGCATGCATAGTACTTATGTCTCCTTGGTCAGTTGCTTTAACACCAACAAAAATTACTTTTTTATCATTTAATTTATTCTCTAAATTCTAAATTTCTGGAGGAAAAAAAACATGAAAGTAGATGAAGGAAGTTATTTATATATTTTTTTTGTTTATATAAATCTTTATTTACTATTTGAAGAACTCTTTTTTTTTTTAATTTCTCCATCATCTGAATTGTTGTCATATCTTTATATTTCCTATAAATCGCAGCCAAAATTGGGAATGTTCTAAAGTTATTTCATCAGATCAAAGGTTCTACAAAAATAAATGCTTTTGATTTTTCTTTTAGTGTGCAAATCTATTTTGAATCCAATAAATAAATGATGGCTAAATAAATGGCTTAACTGTCTGGTCAAAATTAAATCTTTTTTGTCTTGTTTGATGGATAACAAATGATCATATTGTACAAAGTGAAAGTGGCTTCGGTCAATCCACCAAATATTGTTTGTTATGCTAATTAAGTCACATGATTCTTGATTGTTTGACGATATTAAACTGCATCATGTACTTGGGTCACAGGGATAAAAGTGTTTTAACCACCAGACGTGGCTGACGTATATATATATTAGTAGCTATTAAAAGGTGCACACAGTACACCTCTTCATTTTTATGGAACATTGCACTGGTGACTTGGGTGAACCAGGTGGGGAGAGGAATAAATGCAACTCAGCTAATTACAAATTGAAATGCAACTAGTGTCACCTATTGTGATGGTGCTGAAAAAACAGTTAATACTCTATAAATCTGGCCAAAAATAAATCTACAATATCTTCTATAAATATTTGCACAAATTGTGTGGTTCCAGTCGCAAACCAGTGTTGTAACGATTAATCACTCGACTCAACTCACTCATTTTCAAGAGTGAAGAGATTTACAAAGAAAGGTCTTTCCCCGCAGACTACAGGCAGGAAAATGACTGGTAATGAAAATGGCTCACAACTTTCAACAATCAGGGAAATGCCCAGAGAAAAACAAGACCAATATACACTTATAATATTCCCCCCCCCCCCCATCAGCAACCACCCTGCATGCCTCCCCTACTAGCTGTAAAACAGACTCATCTCTTACCTCTCAATTTAACCACTCTCATGATCTTGTCCTTCTTTGTCTTAGACATTTTTATTAAAAACAAATAAGACTTTCTCTTAGGATCCAAGATTAATTAATTTGTTGAGAATTCTTAACTGAAAATTTTAAAGCACAGATATTTAGCACACTATAACTGTGTCCATGGCTCTTTGTATAGACTGGGTGATGAATATGGTATACTTTTAAGGTCCAAAATAAATGGGTTAAATTCAAACATCATGGCGTCCTCTGAGCCGACAACCCTGCTAACTTGAAAGTGTACTCAGTCCTAATAAATATTCCATTAATCTCAAGCTGCATAAGAGGAGGAGGCCCACCACATCAGCTAGGGTTGCACCAAATATTGACCTAGGGATACACCAAATATTGACCTAGGGATGCACCAAATATTGACCTAGGGATGCACCAAATATTGACCCAGGGATGCACCAAATATTGACCAAGTTATTTTTTCACTGTGTATAAGGGGACCCACTCTGTCAAAATTTTATGTTTGTATTTGTTTAAGGCTGGCAATGTTATAGAGATAAGAAAATATTTTTTTTTGTGGATATAATACCCTTTCCCCTGGCTAAATGACACTGGTTTAAACTCACACCAAATATGTTTTTGGTGTTTCCAGAGGTTTGGCAGAGGCAATTAATGACACATATATAACCGCTTGGCTTAAGAATATATAACCGCTTAATTTACAAAATACGTATTTAATAAAGGTCATCAAAAACAATACAAAGATTCCTTCAGTGAAATAAGTATAGCCTTCTTTGGTCCATTAATTAAAATCTCAGGCTTAAATGTCTTGTGCTTAGTCTTTCCTTTCTGGGTTTAGAGGTTTAAACTCTTTCAAAACCTTTGGAGAAGAAAAAAAATCAGAATTTGAAAGAAGCTGTGGATGAGAATAACAAAAAGACAGAGAAATCCAAACTTTGAAAAAGATAGAAGGAAAAAAAAGAAAAGAGGAGGTTTGAAAGTTAGATAAACCAGAGAGACGAGTGGTCAGAAATTCATCCAGATCATATATGGCTCTCTCATAATCCTATTAAAGCCAGCTACATCCAGATCATATAATCCTATTAAAGCCCACTACAAAGGTGACCAAGTATGGTTACAAATTTAGCAAAGTCCTTTCAACTGAACATGGAAGATTCTATGCTAATTAAGCTACCAAATCAATTCTCTATCACCAGTAACCCTTTTAAGAATATTTAAGACTGAGTAAAGTGATTATATTTGACAACTTTGGCAAAAAAAAACAAATCCCCTTCTCTCCTCAGACTCAGATAATTGATGACCTGTGAAGGTCAAAGTAATAGAAATTGATAAACTAGTTTGATCACCTGAAAAATGATACAGTGCATATATCTTTGACCTCTTGTCAACTTAGGTTTTGCAGTAAGAAGCTGACAACTCCCAGCTGTCAAACATTGAGTGAAATAATAACTATCTAGTCTGATTCCCATTTGACCATCACCAAATACACCTCACCCAGATTAATGATGAAAAGGGAAAAAAATAGTGCCCTTGATTAACATTCAGCAGTACATAGCTGCACACAGGACTGTTATTAAACAATCACCCCTGTTATTATATAATAGCCCTATCCAACAATAGCTAACCAGGGTGAAACAATATATGGCAGCACTGTTATAATGGATCAATGTCCAATGATGACAGCATAAAATAGCTGGTTGTATTTCCAATGTCCATTCAATAAGAATTAATTTGCAAATGCTTGACATAACAGTATCAGCCTGGAAACTGATGCAAATTCCTGATAATAACAGCTAGAGTTATTATCAGATTTTGTTTGGCCTATTTTAACCACCATGAAGGTTTAATAAACCAAGAAACTGTGAAGAATTTGTCAAAGTAATATTATAATAAATACAATTTTACCCACTATATGTATATGGACAATTGTTTGGGGTGTGGTGGTGGGATTTTGTATTAACGTAAGACGCAATCTGAACCACCAAAACCATCCATGTCTGAACCACCAAGACTACTAAGTGGCCACATTAAAAGGGGGTGGGTAATATTCCCTAATCCCCATCTCCTTTGCTCATGACAGTGAGGCTACCTACCAGGGATGTCTTAACTTTTTGAAGAAATTACTTTTAAGCATTCTCCCAAACTGTCACCTGACGACAGTTCGGCATTCCACACCTAGCAGTACCACCTAGCTAAATGCATAACCCCATTCTGGTCACTCTATTACTGTTGTAGGAAAATGTGATTCCTTTATCGAGAAAGTAGATGCTAAAAGAAATACTAGTATTAAAGCAGCAGATACATAGCGTAAATTATTGAAGTAAAACATCTGATTTGGAACTTGGTTGGAATCAAATAGGTGAATCTCTCACCAGTGGTCTGACCTGCTACACAGTATCCATCTTATATACAATAGTGTGGCCTAGTGGTTAGAGCATCCACATAGCAGCCGGGAGGCTTAATTCCTGGCCTAGTCATTGCCAAGACTTAAAACTTTAAACACACTATGTTAGTGCTCCATGCTGTGATAATGGAGCTATACTAACACACTATGATAATATAGCTCCATGCTGTGATAATGGAGCTATATTAACACATTATATTAGTATAGCTCCATTTTTGATAATGGAGCTATATTAACACATTATGTTAGTATAGCTCCATGATGTGATAATGGAGCTATGATAACACACTATGATAATATAGCTCCATGCTGGAATAATGGAACTATACTCGGTGTTCGAAATGGGTACATGTATTTGGGAGGGTCTTTTTTTGTGGCTAGGGATAGTGGTGTGAACAGTATTTCAGATTTACCCCTCCCATTAAGGAATATTTTGCAGAATTAAAGATGATTAGATTCAAAATGATGCTACCTTTTACAAGAGAGTAAAATGTATATTCATAATTATGTGTGTCTATAGCTTCATATGACTGGGGGATGACAATTTTACACAACAAAGATATGTGATTGTACCAACAGAAAGTCAAAAATTTCCCATCAATGCCATAACTTCCAAAATGATACTGCCAATTCCTTTCTGGCAAACCAACGTATAGGCAGGATTTGATCTCCAACTAACTTTCAGATGAAATTTTGGTGGCTAAAACGGATACTGGGGTGTGGATGTCCCCTTCCGAGAAAATGATGGAATGGGTGCCATATAGCATACAATCAACCGTTTATAAACATGATTTTTTTTCTTCTTCAATTTTTAGATTATTAATAAATGCCAAATGTATATAATATGTATTAATTTTAGTTACTTTTTGTAGAGGGGGAAGAAGAACTCTTTTTTGCATGCCACTTGGGCTAGGCTTAAATGAATATTTGAGATAAAACTTGTTTGAGAGGTGGGTGAGGGTCATTTTTACCTTGATGGGTCCCTCTCAAAAAGTATGGGGATCAATAGTAGTATATAGGGTGCATGATGCCTCCCCCTTGTGCGGCCCTCGTGCAGCCCTTGTGCGGCACTTGTGCTTCCATTGTCAGGTCATTTGCCAGGCCATTTGCCCTCGCATGTCGCCGCATTTGCGCGTCCTGCCGACCTATTTGTGCTTCCCTTTTGTATGTCATTTGTGCGGCCTATTTGTACCTGCATGTTGTGGTCTCGAAGAGGCCCCATGTGTTTTTTGTCGCTCGCTTTTCCAAAAAAAAAATGGTTAAACTCCACGGGCGGTTCCATATGTTTTCTATAGATTTGTTTTTTATTTTCCTATGGTAAACAATACGGGTCTTTTTTCTTTTGTTTTATTTATTGATCGGAGATACAGATGTTAAGTCTTGGATACCGTAGCCTATATATATTACTGTATTCGTGTGTCAACTTGTTTTAGTGAATAGAAAAATAGACGGTTCTATTTAGTATGTTGGTTATGTACCATATATAATACTGTATAGGAAATGATACGTACAAATATTGTGGGTATTTCATTTTGAATACAAAATCGTTGAACTATTCAAAGCTTAATGACTAAAACAATAGGCATTAGTAAGGTATGGATCTGGTACAGTTGAATAAAAAAGCCTCAGTTAAAATATGTATGATTTATTAATGATTTCCCGACAAGTATTGCGATATATTGTTGTTATTATTATTATTTTACGAGAAATAAGACCAGTTTTTGGGGAAA
>WXZC020000733.1:0-10977 GCA_011317855.2 Paelopatides confundens
GAAGTATTCGATGGGCTTGGTTCGAGTATATATATATATATATATATATATATATACTAAGGAAGTAGTCACACATTTCACCGTACCCAAGAGTCAGATTATGTTTTTTTAACAGTATAATATGATTCGAGATCAGTTAGATCAGTTGTCTGGCCAAATGTGAACAATTAGTGGTATTAAAAATCGGCTGCTTCAATACATATCGGTACGTTAATACTAATTTTGTAATATTCGACCGATAAACCTAGGCAATCTATTAATTGGACATGTGTCTTCAGGTACACTATAATTATCCTTTTTATCTTTGTTATAACATATATTTGCCAATTGTCATGTAGCTATAACGAAACTATTCAGGGACTATATTTATAAAGTAATATAATTATCTCGGCATCCATATGAACTATCTTTTCTCGGTTAAAGAAATTATCATTACATTTCTTGTAACTTACACGTTTATGTTGTACGGCATCATTGTAATATAAAGACCACCACACGATAGTACTCTACAATAGAGTAAATTAGTTATTAGAACATTTACATAACACATGATATTCAAACAATGAGTATCTGAATGGTAAGACAACATTAGTGCGACAATGATTTAATACAATATAACACAAGTTTAAGTTTAATAATTATACACTAGTAAATGATCATTATAAATCATGTAATTAATGCGCAGAAGGTAATACCATGTAATATAATATAAATGAACAGTTTAAATCCACCGTGATCTCAACACGTTTACCACTCATCTTCCTTGTCACTTCAACCACTGACTACAAATTAAATTAAATCTTTGGACTGCCTTGAGATTTGCTTTTAATTTATTCTATCCAAGGGTACTACAAAAGTAGCGTAGGAATGTTTGGGTTTCATGTCAACACTTATTTGTATTTAACTTGCTATCATCTCAATTATATACCGCTACAACGAAGTTGGAAGCAGTAGAGGTTATCATGCGTTCATCAGCTTCGTTTTATTTAATTTGGGATTACCTTGATTACTTCCAGCCAACGAAGTTAGAATGAGTTGGATACAATTTAGTCAAGTACCTTCCACAGATATAATGTCCCCAATGGTGTCGGTTGGGTCATGAGTCATCCAAATTAATGAGGAAAAATATGTCATTTTTTTCTCAAAAGTCTACTGCTCACAGACCTTTCATATATTAACGCCAATGTTGGTAATATTATCAAAATATTAAGAACCAGAATGGAAAACTACATTGAGGTTCGTTGAAGTATTATGCTAAATCTTGTAGGGTTTTTATAGTTGGTCTTTGCTGACCTGTATAATTACGGAAACAATAGCCCATCAAGTAAGCCCAAGTGGGATCCACATTGGTTTTGCCTAGTTAAATTGAACTTAAATGGGATTCGGCTCTGTGTGGGCTAATTTAATGGGTTCCATGTGGGTCCAAGTGGGCAGAACCATGATAATACGAAAACAACGTATTAAGTCGATTATTTAATACTTTTTTTGGATCAGTTTCATTACGTTTGCTGCGGAAACATGATCAAGTTGAGTTTTCTGTTGGAGGGATTACAGTGGGCAGAGGTCGGGCTATATGTCTGTCTGGGTCCAATTGGTTTGAAACTCGAACTGAAAGTTATGGTATTATTTCTAAGAATAATCCGACAGTTTCATGAATTTTGTTTTAATGTATTATAGTTTCAGGCGAACTTTAAGTGGTATATTACCTTAGAGGAAAATACTACTACTGTACCTCAAATTAGAATTAGGCGAGCGCACACTAATTATGTCACTTGCCGTGGTCATAATGAATACATTGATGCCATTGATACACCAATGACAGTTGCTAGGCTATTACACAATTATACATTGTGCTAGCCTAGCCATGAATACATTGTGACTACATCACATAGTCCACTGTACAGTACTGTATATACTGAATGAAAACACAGCACATATAAAGGCATGCATAAAGGCAGTACAAACACATTTAATACGGCACATTATCTGGGAATATCGTCAACTGAATTTAAACATATCATTTCATCAGTTTTGCCAAAGGAGTTTTTATGAAACCACGAAGTTGTTTTGAGATGGTTATCAAAGGCTATCAAATGGATACTCGTATAATGCTGCTACTATATGGAGTATGCTGTAACTTTATGGTTTTAACTCAGTGGCAATGTATTTGTTCAAGCTTTCTTTGTGTGGCAATTATCTTGAGTATGTGGAAGATACTTGCATCGTATTCGTAAAATGATAGGTTAACAATGTCGAAGTTAACTTGAATATGAAAACACATGTTTGTTCATTATTGCACATCCTTCTCACATTGAGATTGATTGTTTTCCACATTCATAGTTCAATTTCGTTAACGATAGCTCACACGTCATCAATATAATATACGTACTTTGGAACATTGTAAACCAATATAAAGTCCAATAATGGCCCACATAATGCCCAACTGGGGCCATCTAAAACCCACTCGGAGTCCAAATGGGTCTGTAATGAGGTCCATGAAAAATCCAGACTGAGCCCAGGTTTGTCCATTTGGTTGTTTTTTTCCCAATATGAAAATATTGTAAACATGATATCAAAAGAAGAGGAGCATGGACAGATTACATAAACATAGCATGTGTATGCCTGTTTCAAATAAAATAGTTTGCGATATATTTTTCATTATACTGTACACGAGGCCGCTTTTTGGGTGACACCCGCCCGCTCCTTGGTATTCATAAACACAAAAGGCGGGAATTTATTACCTTAGACAATTTTAAAATTGTTCACGGAAAGGCATGACTTTAATTTGTTTGGCTAGTTTGTTGGTAGAAAAAAATATAGTCGCTCGCCCTTCTCGTCCATCAATACATGGGATTGTAACTAACACGTGCATCCCTTTTAATGTAATATATATGCCAAACATATTAACATGTTTCTACAACCAGGGTTGTTGCTGATTATTTAAGGTAATGTCCAATTTATAGGTAGTCATAAATATACTTAAGGTTTCTCTGGAAACTGAAACTTACCAAAGTTTACGCCCAATAAATAGTGTGTTTGTTAATTATCGTTTGATTCAACTTATTTCCATACAATTGTAATAGTTATATTAAATAGAATAAACAAATTCAGCTAATAGTGTATCAGTATTATTCACCACGACGGTTGTTTACAAACTAATCTCTCTTTTTATGCAAATTAAATTCACGAGCTTGAAAACATGTTTGCGTTGACGAGAAACTTACCATATGCTACCGGTTAATTTCTGCTCTTCTTATGAACAGTCCGATCCGCTTCTTATGAACAAAAAAGTTATCGATTTGACCAATATGCTGAAGGACGAGTGTAAATATTTCCCTTTGCTCACGAAATATACAAAACACAAGAAAGAAAGATTAGATGAAGACAATATAAGTAAATAAATCATATGAGCAAACCAGCCGAACAAAGTCAACGATCGTCTGAACGTGCGAGTAGCTTTTGAATTGCATTGACTATTCAGTCTAAGGACAAATAATAAAACGCTTAACAAAACTAAGGAAGCTTATAACTACACACTGCAACTAGTAGGGCACGAAAGACTTTTGTAGTCACAAATACCATGGATATGACATTGCTTCCCAAGTAAAGTTGACCCCCAGTCAGTACTCCAGCGAAATCACTATCGCACTGGACTTTATGACCAGCATCTTGAAATACTCAATGTACATTGTCCTGTGTTTCTATTTGTCATACTAATTATTGAACACAAAATCACTTATGCTCTTCCGTACCTAATTTCTACAAGGAAGTGTACCGAAGTGTTCATTCTATCAGGACATTTGTAAGGTGTGTTTCTATTATTCAGTGGATGGTACTAACGAGATTATACAATCTAACATCATGCTGGTAAGTGTTTCAGGTGAATTGAATGACAATACTTCCCTCTATTACTGTATTCGAACCAGTAGATCCTATTCGAAGTTCAGGTAGCCATAGTCCGAGGCAAGTCAGGGTCCAAAACAGGTCAAGTCCCAGACAAGTCCGAGCCTGAGTTCAAGTCCGAATACCTAACCCATTAACGCAAATTGATGCATATATGCATACATTTGTTATGGTGTTTTTCAAAGATGTATATCTCGAAGTAGGAATATATCTCATATCTGTCTTTCGAGTGAAACAAAATTATCTTTCTTATGACACATTTTTTTGGGGGTCACAATGAACATTTTTGAGGTCGTGGATTTAAAAAGTTGTTTACATTTGAAAATAGGTCCAGTTTCGGGTTTGCTATGACCCATTTTCGAAAAAAATCCAGGCCTGCACTTTGACAACATATGTGGACCCTGTAATATTTGACAGTCTTCCAATATATCAAAACAGGGTTATCCGGAGACCAGCTCATGCCGCGGGCTTTGAAAAAGTGTGTTAATTAACTTGCCAACATATTTATGTATATTTTTAATCTTTCCTTTCGTACTAAAATAATACCTGCAATATGGAAACATTCTTGTATTATTGCAGTCCTAAGACATCCACAATAATATATTTGAATTACCTTAGACCTGTGGCATTAACTTCCGTTGCAATGAAATCATGCGAACGCATTGTTTTAATACTATTGAAGTACATGGTGAATTATTACTTTGATCCACTACAATTTCCTTCCCGGGCTAAACGTAATACAGAGGATGTTATTTTATATTGCCTAAATACATTGTTTTCATACCTTGAGCGTTCGAAATTAGGACATGCTGCTAGAATGTATATATTTTGTATTTTAATGTATTTTGATTTTTCTTCCGCCTTCAATACCATTCAACCTCATATTCTGGCCAGTAAGTCCCACATGAATTGATTTTATGGATATGCCAGTATCTTATCAGTCGATCGCAATACGTTATGATTAAGTCATCTAATTGTATGTCGAATATTTTATTTTAGTCCCATTTTAGCCCCATTTTGTTCCCTGTACTGTATATACTTTAGATGATAGGTCTCCAAATGAGAGCTGCCCCTTAATTAAGATTGCAGATGATACTGCCCTAATCGTTTTGATATCAAAATATGATGACAATGCTTAGTTAGACGAAATCAATCGTTTTATTCATGTAAAGAAGACGAAAGAGATGATAATTTATTTTAGGAAGCATAAGTTTAAACCAATTGATGTAATCATTAAAAACAGTGTTGTCGAACGTGTTTCCATATATAAGTATCTAGGTGTAGTGATATATAATCAACCTGCTTGACATGACCATATTAATTATTTAGTTTTAAAAAACGAATTAGAGAATTTATTGCTTTCGTAAACTGAATAAGTTCAATGTTGATAGCAGAATCCTCGCTATTTTTTAGATTATGTTATTTGTAGTGCTTGGGTGTATTTTATAGTTTGTTGGGTGGGAATGTAAGTGATATAGATAAGAAACGCATTCATTATAGTATTAATCAAACTAGTCGTGTTTAGAGTTAAAGCAGTCGACAATGTATTCATCGTACCTACGCATCTCGAGGTTAAGGTCCATGATTTTCTAGGTTACATAAATGACCCTCTTTATACGGAGCTTAGCAAGATAATACTCCCACATAGTGGCCGGATGAGACTACCGTATGCAGCTACAAACCAATTTAATAATCTTTTATCCCACAGTATGTAAGACTTTGTAACAGCTTGTTTCATCGTTATGCTTCTAAAGTTGCAAAGGTATTTTAGTATGTTGGTATTTTTGTATTTTTGTACTTATTTTAGTATTTTAGTATTTTAGTATTTCAGTATTTCAGTACCTTGGTACTTTAGTATAGAGTGTTATTTATATTTGCTATAGCTAACCTATCGATCTTGCTTGATCTTATTTTATTAATTATCTTGCATTTTCATTTTTGTATTATAATGCATTTGATATATATCTTTTTTGTATTTATACTGTATTATGCGAGCAGGTAATTACACTTTTTGGGATATAATAACGTGGAACTTGAACTTTTAACCTCCAAAAACGGAACTAATTTGAAAAGTTGTAAGTTCTAACGTCTTTACGCGATCGTTTACATATTGATATATGTAGCAAGGCAAGTCAATTGTCACCAATCGTAGCAATCCGGAATTTAGCAATAGCGCCCCTACTTTAGTATTATCTGAATTTTTGCACCGACTCGAATTATTTGAAATTCGACTCTATAAATTATGTTATGGATATTTACATAGGATAGTAACAGTGTTAAGTTTATTTCATATTTATGATAAGTCTAATCGATTATTTACCACAAGTCTTGATTTATTGGCATAAAAATAGTAACACACTAGTAGGTTTTAGGGTTCATCTCAAATTAGCCCAAATTTCTTCAAATTTTCAGAAGACCGTCATGTTTCGTAAGAGAAAAGCTTAGGCTAACGTTGAAGGTAGGATACAAGGATTAGGATGAAATTTGTAGAACATTTTCAAATATTTGGAATATCGTATTCTTTGGTTCGGGTGGGGTGGTGTTGACTTGTGGGATATATACATGTGACAGGGAGTCTAATCTACTACCAAAAGAGTTACATATCGCGATCGGTCCCTTTGGCTTATCAGATGGGTTTGACCGTCGATTTCATCAAAATCGGCGGAACACTTTTCCTGACAGCAGACCATTACAAATCTTGGTCAGTGCGTGCTATGTAAACACTACCGTGAAACTGTCGTAAAATGTGACCTTGCCACTGTGAATACACACAGATTCGTATTGTTATCCCGAGAGGTTGTGGATTTGTAATTGCAGTTAGAAAGTACACTTTATGGTACAAATGTTACATTTTGTTTGTTTTACGAATTAGTGTAGGAGATCTTTGAAGACCAGATAGCTTCTGTTTTTCTAAAGTACCCGTTCCCGAAATGTAAAAAAATGACAAAAAATAGTTTTTTTAAGGTTTTTTCGATCATAGATTGGGGCGAGGGTTGGGGTGGTTGGGAGTGATTGGGAATAGTTCTTTTCTTTTTTGGGGTTCATCTTTCTGAACCCCCCATTCAATACCAACATATCCATGTTATGGACGAAAATGCTTTAATTTTGAGCTATCATTGTTTTTAAAATATTTTCGTCTACATTATAGGTCTCAATTTTGACTACGTATTGTATACGTGTTGATGTGGGAATAAAATGAGCCTCGTATTGCCTCATAATATAGCAGTTAATTCATCCCAGTCTAATCACATGTCTTGCATATTTACATATAGCTATTTTTCATTTTCGTGCTGTCTGATTGCTACATATGATTATTTTGTTCTGGGCCTTTTGACTTATCATGTGGTAATTATTCGATTTGATGGAGTTAGTCGATGGTGACTGACTTTTGGGAGAACCTGTGTTTACTTTGTTTTATGTATAATTATTGTCTCCTATATCGGATGATGATGTATCGGATATTCGGCGATCATTTCTTCTCCACCGAATTTAGTTAGAATCGATTTTACTTTTGGGTAATGAAACTCTCAAAGCATTCAATGGTGTGTTCGATTTTTCTACAATCGTATTCAAAAAAATGAAGAATAATATTTTCTTTCGTCCAACTGGTAAAGTTACTGTTCATCATGGCAAAAGTAATTATGTCAGGTTAAAGTATAAAATTCTAGGTTATGCAAGAAATTCTGAAAAAAATTGCAACCGACTGCCTTGGTTTCTCCAACTTCAATGCTCGTCAAATTACGAGAAGGAAGGACTCGTATTATTTTACGTAATACTAGCAAACATAATCACGTCGTCGTTCCTCGACAAAACTCGGCATTCTTAAATGTGGCAAATATTAGTACGGTCACAAAGTATCTGTCAACCGATGCACTTAATTTCCTATCTCAAATACCAATTTGTAAATCCTTCCTATGAACAGGCCAAAGGTGCAGATTTTAACAATAATTATGATAATCGAAATGACCTTCGAAATTATAATGTAAACCGCTACCCACATTTGAGTGTTAGCGATCCGCTTTCTTCTTTGACTGAAAGATAAATTATTCACATATATATTAATTTGGACAAAAGTATCTTGAATGAAACCGAGAAAGCCAATCTTTATGACTTGAGCAAAATAAAACTGCATTTTCATTATATGGCGAAATTTCAAGTTGTCCGAATTTTGAGGCTGATATTACTTACCACAAGGATTAAACTTGAGGCCTGCTATTTTTCGAGCAAAAATTGATGAAGTTTTGGCAACTATTCCGCATCCTTCTGAATTATGTATTGCAATTGCATCGTATTACGAGTATTTACAATCAATTTTAAATGCATTAATTGAACATGCTGGTCGGATTGATGGTGGTCCAGATCCCATTTTAGATTTATATGGACGGAGCAGACCTTATAACACCATAGCCCCTACTATAGACGGGATTATATGAGAGGGAGCCAAGTGAGAAAGCCCAATTATTTTCATATTTGTCTTTCTATAAAATGTGAACTTTTACTTGAATTTCTTTTTTAGTCTGACAGAATTTGGCATGTTAATACCGATACAAATTCTAAAATTTCAGCGTTGACATATAGTTTCCAATCACATTTGCATAACAATTGTGGTTCCCTCGCAAAGAAAAAGGGAAACGTAAAAGTAAACAATGGTGGTTGTTTACAAACATTGCTGTTGGATTCAAATATTCAAAAATGTTGCTCAAATGCATGTACTATTTCCTGTTTTGAGCTTTCATTGGTTAATATTCATAACATTGCTGGTTCAGTGACATTTTGTAATCGAAAGGCAATATTTGTAGGCAAATCTGTTCACATGGTTTGTTGTTTTGATTTCCATAGGCCTTATTCCTTGCGAGGGGCTAAAAAATATGGAAAGAAATACCTCATTTTGATAAGGTGATGAAAATTACATGTCAGTGCTGGATAAAATGTGTAATCGGATTGTAATCGAACCTCTAATGCCCCTTTAACATGCATATTTTGTGTAATGGGAATGGGTCCCCTCCATTATACCCTTCCTCTAGACATGGGCATCCACATGTATTGAAACAGTTGGAGGGGAGAAAAAATATATTGGTATTGTGTGGCATAAAATTACAAAGGCACCGTTTTACTGCAATGTCGGGTAAATTGTCTGTTTGATCCCTCCCTAGCCGTCGCCAATTTGTATGGACATGCTAGTGAATATATTAGTATTGTAGCATATAGGACTGTTTGTTTTCCAAATTGAATGTAACTCAATTTTGGTAAAATGCCCGTACTGTACAATTACATTTTCAATGCAACCGGACAGATATAATATGACTCACTTTTCATTTATGTGACCTAATTCATAATTTTTCCTCTTCTTGACTCCTCTCATATTTTAACCCTGACAACTCCACATGTCAGGTAACTTACCATTATTCCTCCATGGGAATGCATATCACATTGTAATTGCAATACACCAAACAACTAATGCAACTTTGAATTCAACATACCAGATATAGACCTTGTATGACACCATGTTGTATGTAGGTGAACTTAATTTGTTCGTTCACCTCTCCCCTTAAAACCCTCACAGGAGACCAGTGATGTGTACAGAGACTGCAACAATTTGTTACAAAAAATAAGCCCCTTATATGAACATTTTCGCCCTCATTTTGACAAACTCCTAACTCTGTTTCAATTTAATTATCATTTCCCCATCCATGTGAATTTATAAAAGTCCTGTTTGTTGAAAGTTTAAATTTATATGTTGGTAGTAGCTGAAAATGTAGCACCCTCATTAGCATTGTTAGTGTAGTAATAATTGTTTATCAGATTTGTCACTATGGGGTAAAATATAGTCACGTATAATGACATAAAACAAAATGACAAAATACTGTTTATATATCATACTATTTGGATATAATATTGGATATCAGGCCATCACTATTTATTGATAGAAGGGGAAATTAAAATATTGATATGTTTAGAATAGTGTATAGTCTTTGCACGTTTGCAATTGATGCTGGTAATAGATATGTTTGCACAAAAAGTCAAAGTACATAGTAGAAAGAAACCAGTTTCTAGCATCTCTATTTTCACCGTTTTATATATAAAATTCATTTTCTTGTATTAAACAGACGATGTAGTGAAGAATGCATCTACAATGACTTGCACTAATGTAGATGTAAAAGAAGAAGTTTGGCACTTGCTGAAGGAAGCATCCAGTATTGATGATACTGTAGGTGTCGCCCTATGGTATATCACAAGTTTTGATGTAAGAACATGGAGAAAACTAAAACGGTCACTGAAAACTTGAATTTTAAATGATATCTATTTTCAATCCCCTTCCAATTCATTCAGTTAGTAACAATTATGTACGGCACAATGGAGCTGTTCTTCTGACAGAAAAAGAAGCGGTTATGTGGTAATTGGTCATATCAATTAATGGCAATATGAGCATCACATTTGATTCTTATATGCAAAGAATGTAACCGGTCTTTCTAAAGATTTTTAACATGTGTCATTAGTGCAACAAACGAAAAATAGAGCTCCTGTATTTGTTGATGAGAGACGTTTCATTGCAAAGACAACCAGCTGCTTAAATATATTAAAACATATCTCATGTTTGTTTTGAATGTAATATATGTTCAAATGTGGTTGATACAAAAATAAGACAATTTACCTCATTTCATATGCACTACATGATATTGACTTTAAACTATTAGCAGAGGATCCAGGGACTACACTCCAGCGAGTAAATTATATTAATTATGGCTTAATTTACGTTCACATTCGGTGGAAGCAATGTAATCCTGAGACCCTATTCATATATTGCAGTAGCTAAAGTAATGTGGGTGTGGGTATGCAACATCGATATCGGCCGATGTTGAGAAAAAAAATTGTCTCATATCAGTATAATATTGTTAAATGTTGTGTTAATTGATAATAATCAGCAATGAATATGGTTAAGTTCAAACTAAGCTCATATTTGTTGGGAGTGTATACATGAAATGTTTTACCTCACAAACGTAGCTTACTCATCTGCAATGCACAGTTTTCACGCATGTATTATTTGTACACGTTTACTAAGTTGTTCTGCCGCAC
>WXZC020000734.1:0-10975 GCA_011317855.2 Paelopatides confundens
TCCTTACTACCCACCAGATTCACTCATGTAACTGCATACTGTATGTAACTGGTTGCATATCATTATTAAAATACATATCCATATCCTTACTACCCACCAGATTCACTCATGTAACTGCATACTGTATGTAACTGGTTGCATATCATTATTAAAATACATATCCATATCCTTACTACCCACCAGATTCACTCATGTAACTGCATACTGTATGTAACTGGTTGCATATCATTATTAAAATACATAACCATATCCTTACTACCCACCAGATTCACTATTAAAATATATAACCATATGCCCACTACCCATCAGATACACTCAAGTAACCACATACTCCCTGTTTGTAACTGGTTGCATATCATTAAATTCCATGTGATTAATACAAAATATCAAAACCAGTAAGTTTTGGAATATTTCATCCTCTGCCAGTTTGTTTGTTTGTTTTTTCTCATTATTATTATTGTTGCTTTTACTTGACTCTTGTTATTCTTTAGAGAATCTGAGGGCATCATCTTTGTTATTGATAGCAGTGACAAACTTAGGATGGTGGTTGCCAAAGAGGAACTAGACATGTTACTGCAACATTCAGGTAAGGTATTGAGTCATGTCTTTGTCACTGATAGCACTGACAAGCTAATGATGGTGATACTAACGATGTACTAGGTCGGGTGGGTCAAAGAGGTCGGTGATCCCCAACTTATCTCGCACAAAAAAAATCCCCAAATTGATCTAGATTAGATGGAAATATGCTATTTAGATGTGTTACCCAGGGTAAGTATAGAAGCTTGTAAATTGGTGAATTTACATGGGGATTTGTGTACTTATATCATATATTATACGTAATAATACTTAATGGCTTGTTATTAATAGTAAGTTTTGCAACTATTGCAGGGTACAGGGCATGCATGTAGTGCAGGAAGCACCAGGAATATTTACGGGAAATTTCCCCCAAACCAAAAATATTTTGAGACGATCACACAAATCCCGCAATCACACTCCTTAATGCGAACACTGATCATAGAGTAGGTTTTGTACACTTTGGTGCAGTCGGGGTAATCCTTTCTTAGGTTGAACATGCTACTTCATTTACCTCCTTACTTACGTCAGGGAGTGGATAATGCAGAAAGTTGGTACCAATATGGGCAGGGACTAATATTGTATTGGGGTTACCATGGTGATACAACCACTATTATAGCCATATTATATGTACAACTGTGTGGATCGTTCAATCGCAGATTCATACATATATGGTAGAAATGCATAGCAATACATCTTACCGTAACCGGTCGGTAAATTAAAAAAAAAGTCCAACTTTTTACCAAAATATTTCTCGTTGCGCAAATCTGATTAACCGTATTACAAACTTAGAAAGAACGCCATTAAGTATGTACTCTAACTTGGCTTCCATTAAAGCAAATTAGAGAAGAAGAAAAGAAACAGAAGTGTATGTTTAGTACGCCGGGTGAAGTCGTTTGTGGAAGTATGCTATATATATTTTTCACATTTTACATACATCATTTTAATATTCATGTGAACAAATCTAGTTGCTGATTGGCCCGGCCTCAAATTTTTGTTTGTTCGAGAACTGAGCTTTTGATTCCTTGCCGAAGGCTTAAGGAATTTATGTGGTCATGATAGCGTGTGTGTGCCTGTGTATGTGTATATATAGGTATGTGTGTATGTGACGCCTTGGTATATAGACACGATAACTAAAAAGTATAGCTTGACCAAACTTCATACTTAGTATGTAGGCTAGCCTTAGTGAGTAGAAAAAAACTCTATTGTTTTTTTTAGGCAGATCAAATGTCATATGAGGTCACCAGAGATAAAAAACTGTAAACTTTGTAAACACTATAACTCCAAAAGTAGAGCTTGGACATACCTCAAATATTTAGTATGTAGGTTCACCTTAGTAAGTACAGGAACCCTATTGGTTTTTTGACAGATAATTTGCGGTCAACAGCAGTTAAAAAGTGAAAACACAGTAGCTACAAAAATGCAGCTTGGTCAAACTTCATATTTAGTATGCATGTTCACATTAGTAAGGAAAAAACCCTGTTAATTTTTGTGGAGGTCAAATGTAATTTAAGATCAACAGTGGTTAAAGTCTAAAAACCTTGTAAACATGATAAATCCCAAAGTTCAGCTTGGGTAAACGTATTATTTAGTATGCCGGTTCACCTTAGTGAGTACAGGAACCCTCTTGTTTTTGGTGGTGGTGTCATTTAATGTCAACATAGGTCAAAGTCTGAAAATATTGTCAACATAACTGAAATACAGCTTGCTCAAACTTTATATTCAGTATGCAGGGCCCCTTCGTCAGTATAATAACCATATTGTTCTTTGTGGAAGTCAAAAGTCATTTGAGGTCAAAAGAGGGTAAATCGTGAATCTTGTAAACATGACAATTTCACAAGTACAGCTTGTTCATGCAGGTCCACCTTAGTGAGTACATGCAATATTTTTGCTGGAGGTCAGATACCAAAGTCTTAACATGTTGTAAACAAAAAGTACAACTTGGTCAAACTTCATATTTGGTATATACAGAGGTCCACAGCTAGTACAAGAAGTTCGTTGATAAATTTAATCAACAATGGTGAAAGCTTGAAATCATTTTTGGAAGGTTAATTTAATGTTCTTGTATCAAGCCTGACAAGGAATTACTAAGCCATTTGGCTTTCTGGTTATGCATCCTAGATACATAACATGCAATGCTATTAGTATTAATATTATTATTATATGAACATGTACACACTATCCCCAAAACCAAATGTATACATCGTAACTGTTACGCCTCAGAAAAAGTGTGTTTCAGAATTTGAAAATCCTTACATGCTTCATTACCTCTTTCAGTCAAAATGTCTGCAATATTGGCCTGATAAGGACAGTGGTCCATGTGATCACGAGGGGATTACTGTATACAACAGAGAAGAGATACCATCCAATCAACTGGTCATTCGTTATTTTAGGCTACAAATGGTAAGTTTATTTTTCTGTAAATGCAAAAGTAAAACAATATAAGTCGAATTTGGTAGCAAACTGATTATCTCATATTGTGCTTATGTGTTTCCTATCTGATTTTCAATTTGACGTAGGCGCTTTTTACGATATTCAACGTAATTAAGTTGATCCCATTACTTAAATACAAATGCTATTAATTACTAATATAATTTACTATAGGGTTCGGCGGTACACGAGGTCACACAATACCACTATTTAGGATGGCCGGATATGAAGGTTCCTCGGAGTGCTGATGTTTTGTGGAGTATCATAGATGAGGTTGAAAAAGTCCAAGAAGATGGAGTTTTTCCTACGATCGTGGTACATTGCAGGTTTGTTATAAACATAAACATAAACAACGGTTCCTATAACGCTTAGTTTAAGCAAAGCGCTTAACAATTGGTTGGACGACCGTCGGTAAACAATACGAATTAGGGAAAGAGAAAAGTTTTTATCTAGGCAATATAATTGCATTTGCTTTTTGAATATATTATCATCTACATGCATAAAAATACGTATCACTATTTAGCCGATAGTTCGCACTAGGTCACTACATTTCATTTCACAATTAGTGATTACATTTATAGTGTATCTATATTGTATCACAGTATAAGTGGAAATATGGCCAGTATTAACTTACGTTACTTGAAGGAGAAACAGTTTACAGCTCAACTAACGGAACTAATTATACAAATACAGATATTATTAACAAGCTCGGTGATAAATATTACGTGACGTATTGATAGGCCCATGTAACTGTTAAAATAGTGCAGTATAAGTAGTTATATGTTGTTTATGGTTTACTTGTTTTCACACAGTGATGGATGCGGAAGAACCGGAACAGTTATAGCCTTAGTTTCTTTGAGACAGATGATGCAACAGGAAAATGAGATTGACGTCTTCAACTTCGTCAACAACATGAGAAAACAGAGGTCAGGAATGGTCCAAGTAGCTGTAAGTATGATTGAAATTTCCTGAGAAAAAAATGTGACATGACGAAGTTATCTGGTAATAAAACACCGTATGTAGTTTTGAATTATTAATTTTACGTGCAGAAGTAATCATTGCGAACAATGGAAACATGTCCCTCTGAACATAAAATTAGACAGATAGATAGAATAAGTCATTCCTGGCCAAATGCATAGATTTTATTTTGACGTTGTACTGTTAGGATGAGAAATAACAATCTGTCATTCAGTGGATTGTCTGATCAAGATCAAGTGTTTTTGTCTATCTGTTTTCTTATCCACAGGAACAATACCAATTTATTTTCGAATCACTTTTAATATATACATACCTTGGCAAACCGAGCACAACTGTTGAGGATTTTCAGGTGGTCTTGGAGAATTGGAAGACTGCCAGTGATGTACATACCCCGACATGTCTACATCAGCAGTTTAACGTACGTTTGTGTGTACGACGTCCGCATTCACAATTTTATTTTACGATTTTATCTCTCAAGTGCTTCTAGTTATTTGTAACCATTCTAGTTATTTCATAAATATATATTGATGATATCAGCAATGTTAAAATAGTGAACATAAAATAATTTTCTTTCTTAGGTAAGCATATATGTTACTATCACCAATATATAAAATGCATTTTCGGTTATATATTGTCGATTTGTATTTAGATGCAGCTGTCCTACTACATTTTTTTACTGATACACTTTTATAGATGTTGTCTTTTGTAAGTTCGGTTCTAGTTATTTCATAAATATATATTGATGATATCAACAATGTTAAAATAGTGAACATAAAACATTTTTCTTTGTTATGTAAGCATATATGTTACCAATATATAAAATGCATTTTCGGTTATATATTGTCAATTTGTTTTTAGTTGAAGCTGTCCTATTATACATGTTTTTACTTATACGTTTTTATAGTTGTTGTCATTTGTAAGTCCGGTTGGTAAATACACACAAGAGCAAGTGGGATCTCTTCCAGAAAACAAGAGCAAAAATAGAAATCCGGATATTATACCACGTAAGTTATGAAAATGTCTACCTTGTATTATGTTTTAATGCATTGAATGATAGACCATCTGAGAAAAAGTTCAATATGGATTACTATTCTCTGGTACCCATTTGATATTCCTTGCACATACAATCATTTAAAATACCTCAGCTTACATTCTGCTAGTTGTAGTCATAATTTTCTTTTCGTATATTAATTAAGGAAGGACGTTATGCATGAGTTCGCATGATCTCAACATTAAGTTTGGTAGATGTATCAAGTTCTTCCGCGGTGTCGTGTTTCATCATAATTAGGGGGGAGACTACATGTAACAGTTTTCAAAGGCCACTGTTTAAATACCTTTTGTTCGATTAACGCTAAATAAAGTTAGTAATATTGTGAAATATATCAAGGAAAATGTATAGTTTACCAGGGGCCATCTGAAGTGTGAATAGGGAGGGGCATACTTTCGATTTTTTTTTATCTAACTGATAATGAATGTTAGCCAAAGTTGACAGTGTTATAAAATTATTGAAATACATGGTTTGTCCAAAAATCACATGAAATCGGGAAGGGTGATTTTAAAATAAATATTTTCAAAAGGCTACTGATCGAACATGCTTATGGATTAATATTAACATTGGTCACTTTCTCAACCATATGAAGGTAATTGTATGGTATGTTAACAACTGCAATAAGGGTCACATGAACTCTTCGTTTTGATGAATACAAGTCAAAGTTAGTTAGTTACCTTGTAAAATATGTGAAGTACAATGCGTGTTAGAACCAGTTGAAGACGTATGTAATTTAAATGAATCAAATATTATTTGGGGCTGGGGGGGGGGGGGATTGAAATAGACGGAGGTATAATGTATACATTTTTTTTAGTTAATTTCCCCAGACCGAGTTTGTTAACTTCTGTGGAGGGTGAGGAGACCACTGACTATATCAAAACATCAGTATGTGAGGTATATCTTTCATTTACCATTGCAGTTGGCAAGTTTTTATATTATTTTACAAATTTTTGAAATCCTGTCGCAAGATTTCTACAGATTACCCAATCGGATGATGAACATGTTTAGGGCTTATTATAATGCGGCAAATTACATATTTATCTTGATACATGAACCGATATTGATATATTATTACACCGGAGGGTCACTGCTTGTGTGGTTTTCTGAGAATTTTTGTCAGCGTCTTCATTTCTGGATTATTGTGTCTATAATTAATGTTATCCATTTTCATTGAGAGAAAATATTAGTTCGAAGAACTGTTCGCCGTTTTTATGGCGAAAAATACGAAAACTAAAACAGTTTTGTACACGACACGATGATTTGCTTCTGCTGCTGAAGTAATATGTTGTCATTGAGTAACCTGACGTAGAGGTACATGTGTCATTGTTTAGTTCTGTCACGACCAGGTTCTTTAGTAACTAATTATGGTCCTGAAGTAACACATATGTTCATGATTACTGACTGACCATCACTAACATTGAATAGTCCTAGGTTGTGTTTTTGGCATGCCAATATTTTCATCGCTTAAAGATATTTTACGCGTTTCAATTGCAATTTTCGTATAATTTTCTTCTTTGGATGTTTCTGTGATAAAAAAAAACCTTTTGACTACACCGTGTAATCACTATTAGTTGGTATTAAAGGTTGAACACTTTTTTTCATGTATGCTTGTCCTAAGCAGTAAAACCTCAATTATCCGAACCCTAACCATATGCGATTAAAAATTAATTTGACGTGTGTGTCACTGGTTATGAAAATTATCGCGGAACAGGCTATTTCCTTGTCGAAAATATCGACGTGGAACGATATTAACTATTTCAATTTTCTTTTGTTTTAAAAGTATGCAAATGTGAGTCATTTTCTACAGCTTGACAATATGGTAAAAAGCTCACTAGGGCAAATTAGTTGTAAGAACTTTGTTAATTATTCAACCTATGCTGGTAGCTTAGGCTATATAGAGGCTACTAATAGCATAGATACAATAGGTTAGGCCTAGTATTTTATACAGTACCAATTACTGAGTCAGGATTTTCATCGTTTTAGAAAACTAAAATATGTGATCACTACATAACGACAGTGACTATTATGAATAATTTAGGACTTGATCAGTTATAATAATTGTTTGGTTGCAATTGAAGGGTTGAAGGGTCAAACATAATTGATGGTCATCTGATATCTGCTAGGCTATATCTAATGTTAGTGCGGGATGGATTCAAATTCAAACATACGCTATAGGATTCAGGGCGTACTTAACACCATATTTATACTCTGCAGCATTGTTGCTCTAGCTTTGTATCTTGCTTCCGCAAAAGGAAAATAGCAATGATCAATTTCTCCGATAGAAGTTACCACCGCCGTCTGTTTCTAATGTTCGGAAATTTAAAGAATATTCAAGTGATCGATGATTAACTTTCCCGATTGAAGTCAACACAGTTGTTGTAAAATATACAGAAAATACAAATATAGAAGTTACGACATTCAATTGGAGGTCTTTCGATATGATTGCCACTTTAATCTACATTTTATTATGTTAGTCCAACGAATATCAATGTAAACACATCACATATAATGTTAGTGAAGAGTTTGAAATAAACTCGTCATACTTAAGGAGCACATAAACTCTTCATAATGAAAGTTACGTCAGATTTAATAAATACTTCTTTGCACCGTCAAAATAAGATTGCTAAAAAACAAATTAATTTGACAGGGTTTTACGTAATCACACAACATGTTGAAAATTATGAAATCACATTTCATAGTTATTATGTATGAAGTTTAATATTGAGTTGTACTATATGCGACCAATATGTATGAATATGTTCTTTTGTTGTAGGGTTATTGGAAAGACTTATTCCTTTCAGCTCAACTACCTCTGAATAACACTGTTGTGGATTTTTGGAGAACGGTCAATGATTATGGCGTGGAAATAATTGTTACATTTGAAGCCAATCAAGCAAAGGTAATTGTTCCTATTTAGCCAGTCCTTTGCTAGAGTGGGGCCATATGGGTGTCTGGATGCAAAATTCCACCCGACGTGAAGTGTAAGTTACAAGCCACTTCGGATTCCCACATGTATATGTGGCAGCTTAGCGTCGTAAAATAACTATACACTATAAACTAAACTATACACTATGACGACCTATAAAGTCGGCATTCTCATATTGTGAACATCTTTTTGAATAAGGGGTATAAATTCTTTATATTAGTTGTTGTTCTATATCGATTTAAAATCGCGTATTCAGTCACGTGACTCAATCGAATTGAACATTTTACCTATTGCATTTGGTTAAATATTATTTGTCGTGAATGTATAAAAGTAAACAAGATAATAAAAGATGGAGGAAAAACATAACCTGTGGTTTTTACCCATTTCCAGTAATAGCATGAGTTAACTTTCTGAATTGAGAACATATTTGGTGTTTATTTTTAAAGTATTCTGGTAGCACTTTGTCCGGGATGATTCCATTATTTCAAAATACTTGAGGGACGGGGGGATATATTTTTAAATAAATTTTAATCTAGAGGAACTGGCACTGGCGGGTATAAGTTTTTTTTTTCTAAAAAGAGGCGGGCGAGTAGAAATATTTGCACCAGATTAATCAAACAAAATACAGTTATACTATCACGCCTTTTCGTGAATGTTTTAGTGGGGGATATGTAACGAGCAATTTATTGTTCTCCTTAGAAATATGTCAGTCACGATCGCGATGTAACATCATGTCTCGGTTTTTGAGCCGGTTTTTCATTTACATTAAGATTGATTTTTTTTATGGGGCGGGGTAAGAAAAAAAGTGTTTCAAATGTTTTGTCTAAATTGTTGAATTCCAGTCCTCTGTTTTCGAGAATATCATGGGGCGGTTGGAATACACCAAACAAGAATTTGTAGGCCTAATGAGGAGACATAAACGAAATTAGCCGTTTGTAAAGTTTGTCAGCAATTTGATCGGATATATGAGGTTAATTATTTCAATAATAATAATTAAAACCAAAAAAATGAATATGAGATAATACATAAAACAATGAGTCATGGTTCTCGCTAATAATATTAACATTTCTTTTCCAAGTAAACGGAATAACTACCGGTAACAGTATCCACTCCGTATAATATAATGTAAACGGGCAATTTTTTAAAGCAGGTTAATGATATTAAAGTAATAAATTAATAATAATAATAATAATACTGTAATACTACTAATAATAAAAACATAATAATAATTATAATATTACTAATAAAAACATAAAATAATAATAATAATAATAATAATAATAATAATAATAATAATAATAATACTGGAATAAAGTAGTAGTCATGAAATGAAAACAAATAATAAACAGTAACATCCACACATCAACAGATATTGGTTGACTGCCCGTGTCAACGTTTAGCATGAATCGACATTGAAACCAAAGTACCTCGGATATTTGCGACAGCATCGCTTGTAAAAACAAAGTGCGTTCCGCTGGCTGACAAGGATGTCGGGATGACGTGTACATCACCTAATCTGTGACAGGACAGATACCTCTCAGGACCTCATGTCATTTAATGATTGGTAAAGAATACAAACTGTAATGATTGACACAAAGACACACGCACATTACTACAGCTACGCCTATACTGTTGGTTGTGTCAATTGTTTGAAAATCATAATCGTACGTCAAGCTGACCTAGATCAGCAGAGATATATTATCGACGATCGGTGGATATAATTCAGTCTTCTAATTGGTTAATAATATATGCGTATATATATATATATATTCGAATTAATATGCGTACCGTATGTATTCGATTTAACACACGTATGTATTCGATTTAATACACGTATAGCCTATAATATGGGACATTTGTCCCATAGGGCCTACCATAGACGGCTGCCAAACCAAATGATTATTTGTGTATGTCATTTGTTTGTTTCCCTCTCTTACTCCATTTCATCACTTCCACTTAAGTCTGTAAGAATTTAGCCAGGGGCGGCGCAATGTATATTTACCTGATATACGGCTGTATTATGTCCTGGGGAAGGATATAAAATATAAAATACGTGAATATTTGAGGTTATATATTCGTGGAAAATGGTGCTGGTCATACGACCTACTGACACGTTTCTTTGTGATGTTATCTACATTTACACATGGTGACGACTCTCTAGAAAAAAAAAACGCTTTTGCAAGTTGATGCATGGGTGTCAATAATGCTGCGGGATGTTGGTGGGTTGGGGTGACACGTTGAATTCACTATTTTGAGTTAGGTAATAAAAATGTATTTTGTGTATACTCTACTAGGGTAGAACAGTGTATTTTGTGTTTAGGCCTACACTATTATGGTAACAGTGCATTTTGTGTATATGTTTACAATAGTATCGTTGTAAACACCTTCTCTTTTTGGTATATTTTGCCAATATTTACTGTAGGTCTATTGCAGTTCCGCAAATGGGCTACACATACTATAGTTAATAACATGACACGTGCAAATCGTGTTATGTTATTTTACATTGTAAACATGTGTTGTCGATTTAACCGATGTGCCCTAGAGTCAAATACCTCTATTCCGGGTCCAATACACGCTTCTGGAAATGATTGTGAATCAATAAATGGCCAGGTGGCGGGAAACTATAACGTACATGATACAAAATAAAACGGTGAACAACTTCCCCTCAATCAGTCAATAAACACACACATATTATCGAATATAACCGGTGTGATGACCATAAATGATCAGGGGTACGTATGAAACTTGATCATTTCCTTACGTTTTATACTAGGCTTGTATGACGTCATTAATAACACAGACAATTGAAAACCAGGTTCAGTTTATATGGTATAGCAGGGACTTATATCGAACGACTATGGTATGCGCTATGGGACAAATATACCATATCATATACGCGTATTAAATCGAATATATACGCGTATTATACATACACGTGTATTATTAGCTCCCACACAGTAGTGTGTGGGAGCTTATCTCATGCAAAATGTTGTCAAGATCTAGAAAACTTTTCACCGCCT
>WXZC020000735.1:0-10967 GCA_011317855.2 Paelopatides confundens
ATATTTTACATTTGAGATCACTGTTAAGGCTACTGTGAAAAAAGCCCTTGCAATCAAAACATTTGGAAAATCAGTTTGGACAAATTCAAAAAGCAATTTCAAAATCTATGTGAGAAATAACTTCATTTCTCTCTACAAAACTTTTGAAAAAACCTTTATAGGATCTTTTGGAGAAAGAATTTCAATCTTTTGGCAGACAGGTGGAAAACCAATTCAAAAACTTTCAAATCAAATCTTTCAAAGTGAAATATGAAAACACAGTAGATTAATTTCAGAAAAAGTTGAGAAACTTTGGAGAAGTTTTTAATAATACATTTAATAGTCTTGAAACTAATTTGAGAACAGATCTGCAAATCATTTAAGAATAATTGTTGACGATCCATTGAGAAAACATTTTACAATCTTTGCAGCTTTTCGCTGAAGCATTTGAGAAATATTTTGAGAAGCATTTAGATGATCTTTTGTTAAATATTTGAGAACATTTTGAGCTAATGGTTAATCTTTTTTAGCCATTTTCAAGAGTATACATATGAGACTCCTTTCAGAAAACATTTGAAATATTTGACAACTTTTTGATAAAACATTTGAGAATCTTTTTTAGAAATTTTGTACAGAATATTTGAATATTTTTGAAAATATTTGAACAAATTTTCAGAATTTTTGGAGCAAATTTAAAGAGAAGCTTTTGAGAAAGAACTTGATAATCTTTTCAGAAAACATTTCTGAACCCTTTGCAAACAAAGTTCAGAATCTTTTAGCATTTGAGAAATATTTTGAGAATCTTTTGCTTACATTTGAAATATTTGAGAACAATTTTGAAAAAACTGTTGTTAATCTTTTGGATTCATTTTGAAGAGTACATTTCTGAATCTTTTCAGAAAACATTTAAAATATTTGACAACTTTTGGATAATTTTTGAGAATCTTTTGTAGCAATTTTGAACAGAATATTTGAAATTTTTTTTATACATTTGAAATATTTGACAAATTTTTCATACTTTTTGGAGCAAATTTGAAAGCAGCTTTTGAGAAAGAATTTGAGGATCTTTTTAGAAAACATTTCAGAATCTTACAAAAACACAAATTTGAGACCCCTTGGAAATATTTTGTAGAAATATTTCATATATCATTTGGCGAATTTTTGGCAGAAATCAATCTCAATAAATTTACCAATCACCATATTAGTTAATCTGTCAGTCTACAAAGCAGTCAATCAATCAGTGTCTTAGTGTATCACCCCATTTCAGTTAATCACCCTGTCTATCAATCAGCTTGTAAATCAGTCTATCAATCAGTCCATCAGTGTCAATATAAACCAGTTAATCCATCCCTACCAGTCCATCCTTCCCTACCAATCAATTTGTCAGTGGGCCTATAAACCAATCCATCAATCATTATACCAATCAGTCAGTCTATATATCAACCTATTCGTCATTATATCACCCTATCTACCAAATTGTCCATCAGTCAGCATATACGTTGGTAAACCTATATATCAGTCCCTATCGATCAGTCAACTTGTCAGTCTGCCTATAAATCAGTCCATACCAGTCAGTCTATCATTCGGTCAATCTGTCAGTCATTATATTAATTAGCCTATCAATCAGTCACTACTTTTAATGTATATCAGTTAGTATAGCAATCACTGTATCAATTTATGTATTAGCCTGTCCATCTATCCGACCACCAGCAATATGTATATAAGTATATTGTTCAGTAAACCTGTTAGTATATTAATCAGTTTGTACCAATCACTATGTCAACCAGTCTATACCAGTCAATCTGTCTATAAATCAGTCACTACTTTTAATGTATATCAACAATCACCCTGTCAGTCAACATATCAGTTAGTCTATCAATCACTGTATCAATCTATGTTAACCAGTAAACTAATCCATCTATCAAACCACTAACAGTCTGTTTACCAATCAAGTCTACCAATCTATATCTGGCTCTCTTCCAGTCTATTAATCATATCAATCAGTCTGTTGATCACTCTAATAACAAGTCGCTGTGTAGGAATTAATATATTAGCTTACAAAATAGTGTCTTATTATTCTATGACGCAGATTAGTCTATTAAGCTATCCATCAGTCTGTCAAGTTGTTAACCTAGTAATTGGTCCAATATCACACTAATTCTACCAATCTGCCTAATATGTTACTCAGCTTAGCAGTCAGTCGGCCAAACCAACGTTTCTCTCCACTATTCAATTTCAGTCAGTCTATTGATATACAAGATTAAAAATAACATTGCAATTTTGGAGAAATAAAACTACATGGTCATAGAAACTTGTCACCAGAAATCTGTAATAGCAGTCAATATGCCAAGAACAAAGAAAGCAAGTTACCGTAAAAGGAAAAACAACATAAAGAGTAGTGTTCGGAACCTACGAATAATCGCTGACACAAATACTATTCCAGCTCAGACAGATCAATCGTATTACAGAATTAATGAAGATTCTCCTGCTACTGAAGCTGAAGTTGTACTAGTCACCACAAACATGAATTCATTTCATTTCTTTCCCGTTGATGATGCTTGGTCGAAATCAGTCATTGACACACTTGGTCTTGCATACTTCCTTCAACAGGCACCTCATATGAGTACAACAGTTTTCAGTGCTCCGCAAGTTTCTAGTATTGATGTAAAACCATTGATTGTTAAAAATGTGATGGCAATTGTTTCTTTAGATGTTTGTCATATTTGATAACTCATACATAACAAAATCACATGATTTTGAGACAGGCCATTAAACAAAGCCACCTTAATTCTACAACACAGCCCGTACATTCAGATCTCAGAGATGGATACTTGTAATGTTTGGTCTACTGAAGTTGAGCTAATGGCTGCTGCGCATCTTCTGCTAACTGACATTTACACATTTGCCTTGCATGGTCATCGGTGGAAATGGCTTCGTTACCCTGCATGTGCTAATCTGAGTAGAGCAGTAAACACAGCTAAGAGAGCAATATATCTTAAAAACACAAACAGTGACCATTATGATGTAGTAGTTACCATTGACCATGATAAGCAATTGGCACCACCTAAAACAACAGAAGAACTTGTAAAAGAAGAGATGATCAGACAGAATCATTGGCAAGCATTGAAAAATGCACATAAGATGGCTGAAACAGACAGTGACTCTCCTTCTACTAGTGCCTTTCGTATGAGAAAACTCAGAGCAAATAATAGTGCCTACAGGGAGAACGAAAAACTACAAACGAATCGGCGACAGAAACGAAAAAATGAATCGGTCAGGAACACTGAAAAAGAACTAAATGCAAAGCGTATGAAAACAACTAGATCAGATAAAACATATTCAAAACAAGAAAGAAAAGAAAACCTTAAGCGAATGAAAACAATCAGAACCAACAAAGCATATACCATGAAAGAACAGCAAAATAACCTAGATCAAATAAAGACTAAAAGATCAAAAGAAATGTACTCTGCCAGAGAAAAGCAGCAAAACAGTAGTCGAATGAAAACAATCAGACAAAATGAAACATACAAAACGAAAGAGCAAGAACAAAACCTCAGTCGAATGAAATCAACCAGACAAAATGAAACTGATAAAACGAAAGATCAACAACATTAAAACCTCAGTCGAATGAAAACAACCAGAGAAAATGAAACGTATAAAACGAAAGAGCAAAAACAAAACCTCACTCGAATGAAATCAACAAGAGAAAATGAAACGTATAAAACGAAAGAGCAACAACAAAACCTCACTCGAATGAAATCAACCAGAGAAAAGAAAACATTCAAAATAAAAGAAGTGCAACAAAACCTTCATCGCATACATTTCCTCAGAAAAGATGAACTATTTCTAAAATCTGAACAACACTCTAATAAGAAACGTATGGAAAAATTAAGATGTTCATCGTATTCAATACAAGAAACCAAAAGAAACTTGAAACGAATGCACAACCTCAGAAAAGATGGTCATTATTCACTAAAAGAAAGAACAATAAACCTCTGTCGCATTAGGACTGTCAGAGAAAATAAACAAAAAGTGAAACAACAGAAGACCAACAGAGTAAAAATGCAATTAATACGCACAAACAAGAAAAAGAAAAACATGGCAAACGGTAAACACATGAAGCAACTCGGAACAAATGAAAAATATGTTGCAAAAGGATCCCGTGAAAAACATGCAAACAGAGCTTGCCGAAATATAAATTCATTTGAGGCACTTAAAATACGTTTTTGGCAGTCAGTTTCTGTGGGACCAGAATATGTGTGCTGCTGTTGTGAACAGTTATGGTATAAAGAAAGTGTTGTTTCTGCTAAATCATTTGTGTTAAAAGAAAGTAACTTGTGCCTTTTAAAAGATGTACAACAGTGGATATGTAGAACGTGCAACCTCTATGTAAATAGTGGAAGAACACCGCCTTTAGGATTAGACAATAACATGTCCCTGCCTGATGTTCCAGCTGAACTGAAACTACATTCTTTAGAGGAAAGATTAATTGCCCTTCGTACACCATTCATGCAAATAAGAGAACTGCCTAGAGGTAGACAGATGAGTGTCAAAGGGAATGTTGTAAATGTTCCTGCTGATGTCTCCACAACTGTAAGAACATTGCCACGTAGATTGGAAGATAGTCAAACTATTCCTGTCAAATTTAAGAGGAAACTTTCTTACAAACACTCTGTACAGAGTCAGAATGTCAGGCCAAAGAAAGTTGTTGATGCTGCAAAATGGCTTGTAACAAACAGTCAACTGTACAAGGAGGAAGGTGTTACAGTCCAAGAGTCATGGACAGATTCACTAAATGATATAGACAATGATTGGAGAGAATTTGTGGATTGTGATGAACAAGAACCTACCACAAAAGATACTTTACAAACTGATGAAGCAAATACAATCCCTGAAGAGGAGCAAACAGAAATGGAACCCGATTCTGATGAAGATTGGACAGAGGTACAAAGTGATGATCCTCGGCCTACAAGCACATTATATACCATGCTAACTCCAAACATTGTAGATGACAATCTTGCTTACTGTTTTGCACCAAGTGAAGGAAATCACCCCCTCGGTTTATTTCAGGATAAATACTCCGAAGAACTAGCCTTTCCAACCCTTTTTTCAGGACAGACTAGAAACAAAAGCAAAGTCAAAGTCCATTACAGCAATATTTGTAAGTGGGAATTGCGACACAGAGACAGGAGGTTTGCCAAATCAGTACCAAACATATTCTACAAAGTAAAAAAACTGCAGATTAATCAAATCCAACAGAAAGTAACTCTTAGTTTGAGGAAAAAAAGACACAAGGGAAGAAACTAACAGCCCAAAATTTTAAAAATATTGAACAAGTTCAACAAATGATATCTCTTGATGAAGGATTCAGAGTGTTCAGAAGTGTTAGAGGTTCTCCACCATATTGGGAAAAATCAAAGAAAGAACTTTTTGCAATGATCCGACAATTAGGGATCCCAACATGGTTTCTGTCCTTTTCAGCAGCAGAAACACGATGGTTGCATTTACTCAAAATTCTTGGCAGAACAGTTCATAATAAAGAGATTCCTGACACAGAACTGTTGAATATGACTTGGCAAGAAAAGTCAGAACTCATTCAAAGTGACCCAGTGACATGTGCAAGACACTTTGATTACATGGTACGTAGATTTATCAATGATGTATTGCACAGTTCATATCACCCAATTGGTGAGATCAATGATCATTTCTACAGAGTTGAATTCCAACAACGAGGCTCACCACACATTCACATGTTAGCATGGATTAAAAATGCACCTGTATACAATAAGAAAACAAACAGTGCAATGACAACATTCATTGACAAATATGTTACATGCAACAAGCCACCTGCTACTGTCAATCATGCAGTGAACTTACAGTCGCATAGTCATGCAAAGACCTGTCGAAAGAAGAGACAAGGTATTTGTCGTTTTGGATTCCCAATTCCTCCAATGCCAAAAACAACAGTTCTTACACCATTATAGGATGTAACAAATGAAGAAAAAGAACAACTATCAGTCTTGTATAACCAGGTGAAAGCCTACCTGGATAGTCTCAAATTAGCAGAAGATGTCACTACTACATTTCAAGAAATGCTAGAAATTCTTAATACCACAGAAGAACAGTACATTCGTGCTATAAGGTCATATCTAACATCGGACAAGGTCTTCCTTAAGAGATATCCAAGTGAAATAAGAATTAATGCCTACAACAAAGACCTGTTAGAAACTTGGAAAGCTAATATGGACATACAATATGTCTTAGACCCTTATGCTTGTGCTATGTACATTGTGTCTTACATCAGTAAAGGCCAGAGAGGAATGAGCAATTTAATGCAGCGTGCCACAAAGGAAGCAAGAGATGGTAACCTTGATATTAAGCAACGTGTCAGACATATTGGGAACAAGTTCCTGAATCATGTTGAAATTAGTGCTCAGGAGGCAGTCTACCTGGTCTTACAAATATCACTAAGAAAGGCAATTTGTATTCATCAATACATCACCAACTGAAGAACGCACAATACTGGTAAAACCGTTGCATTATATTTAGCAATTACCGGATAGTTCAACAGATGTTGAATGTATGGGACTAATAAAAAGTATGCTGCCAGACCTAAAGTGCTGGAATGTTACTGTTTGGCTGATTTTGTGGCATGGTTTGATGTATCCACAAACAAGAAAACCAAATCTGAAAGATTACAAAGTGAAAATGAATCGGAAGATAATGAAGATGAACTCATTGTGGAAGAACAAAATGACAGACAGTGCTACACAGTAGGGGCATTATACTTCAGGAAAAGAACCAAGCCAAAGATTATAACGTATGTTCACTTCCGTAAAGGAAATGATCATGAAAATTACTGCAGAGAACAACTGATGTTGTTTTATCCTTGGAGAAAGGAAACTGACATCATTGGTTCATTTGAAACTTATCAGGAACAGTATGTCATCTTAAAGTCTACCATCGAAGAAAAGGAAGCGGAAGATAATCATAACAGTGAAGCAGTTGATTCTGCAATAGAGCGTCTCGAGAATGAAGACTGTGAATTGAGCCATAACATAGCACCAAATGTAGAACACAGAGAACAGATGGACAGAGATGACAAGGAACAGGCTGATAGAAATAGGCCTTCTCAACCACAAGAATTGTATGACATTGGTCAGGACATCGGCATAGCTGTCAATCAACCAAACACAGAAGAATTACTAAAGCCTCGCTTACCAGATTCTGATTATCATTCCATAGTCAATAACCTCAATATTAGACAGAAAGAGTTCTTCTACCATGTACTTCACTGGTTTAAGACAAAGAAAGAACCAATGTACACCTTTCTTACTGGTGGTGCTGGTGTTGGAAAATCACAAGTTCTGAAAGCACTCTATGATGCACTCCTGAGATATTACTCCACTGTACCTGGTAATAACCCTGATGATACTAACGTTCTCCTCATGGCACCAACTGGCAAGGCTGCTTATGGTATCAAAATTCACAGTACTTTACAAATACCAGCTAGCCAAGGGTTTCACTACAAAGCTCTGACAGCAGATAGACTTAACTCATTGAGAGTTAAATATCACAACTTGAAAGTAATTTTCATTGATGAGATTTCCATGATTGGTAATGGAATGCTAAAATACATTGATCAGAGACTACAGCAAATAATGGGAACAAAAACAGTCTTTGGAGGTGTAAGCATCATTGCTGTTGGTGATCTCTTTCAACTGAAACCAGTATTTGATGGATGGGTATTCAGTGATCTAAATACTGATTATGGCCCTTTAGCCACTAATCTGTGGAAAGACAACTTTACAGCTTATGAGCTTACTGAAATCATGCGGCAAAAAGATGATCAAACTTTCGCAGAACTGCTAAATCGACTGAGAGAAGGAAATCAAACAGAAGAAGATTTGCATGTCTTGAAAACTAGAGAATTACCGTTGCAAATGATTCCTTCAAAGGCCACTCACTTGTTCCAGACAAACAGTAAAGTCAATGCACACAACAATAAAATGTTTGCCCTTCTGAAAAATACAAAAGTTCAAATTCTATCCCAAGATATTGTCACTGGTGATGTAACAAAAACAGTCAAGGAAAAAATTCTCCAACGCATTCCACATAATCCTCAGAAAACAATGGGCTTAAAACATGAACTATCGGTTGGAATTGGTCAAAGGGTAGATTTATGTTTAAATGTAGCAGTTGATGATGGATTGATCAATGGTGCTTCAGGTATTGTCAAATACATTGAAAAGAATCACGATGACCACGTTCTAACTATATGGATACAGTTTGAGGACTCAAATTTAGGGAAAATACTCAGACAAACTAGAAAACATCTCTTCCACAATGATATTTTTCCAAATTGGACTCCAATTAATATAATTGCCAGACAATTTAGAATAGGTCAAAACAAGAATGCAGAAATCATGCGTAAACATTTCCTTCTTAGACCAGCTGCTGCCAAAACTGTCCATAGGTGCCAAGGTGACACACTTAGTGAGGTAGTCATTGATATGTCTGGTACAAGGTCACAGTGCCACATCCACTATGTAGCTTTAAGCAGAGTTACATCCATGAATGGGCTCTTCATCCTTACTCTAAATCCATCAAAACTAAATGTTGATCAAAATGTGGTGAAAGAAATGAAAGAACTACGCACACTCAGGTCTATGAAAACCTGTGTTTCTAGTATGAAAAACACCGAAAATACTATCACAGTACTACATCAGAATGTAAGGTCACTAAGGAAACACCTCAAAGACATACAGAGTGACAGAAAAATAATTTCTGCAGATATCATTTTGTTTACAGAATGTCACCTCTCAAAAAAATGTTACTGATGAACACATAAAAATAGAAGGATACAGGTTATTCCTGAATATACCACAACATGTATCTTCCACAAAATAACCTCACTGAACTGATGTCTACACAAATGATAAAATTATCATCACTAAACAAGAAACACTCAATATCAAACTTGTTGAAATGACCTTAACAACCATTAACATAGTAAAAAATATAATTCAAATCGTTGTTATTTATAGATCAAAAACTATTTCAATGAAGCAGTTTCTAGAAGCACTAAGACACCTGTTCACTTGTATTAACCAGTCACTACCAACTGTAATCACAGGTGATTTCAATGTTGACATGATTCAAGACATGTCAGACAAACACAACCTTCTGTCTCTTCTAGTCGATTCACTACACTATAGGCAAATCATTAATGTTCCCACAACGGATTATAATTCCTGTCTTGACCATATATACACAAATGTACCCTCAATTAATATAGTTGCAAGTGGGATTTTAGAAAGTTTTTACAGTGACCACAAAGCAACATGGATCAAACTCAGAGAAACAACACGAAGTATATGTCTCTTTTAAAATGTTGTGCATCTAAATCAACTGTGACAAGTTATCTACAGACATGCATACAACCTTTCCACAAATACCTAAATATTTAAATTATGCAGGTGTTAGTGTTTAATCTCCTGATATTTTTCAGCAAACAATTGATTTCAAGCTTTACAAAATGCCAATTTCACTGTTGTTCATTATTCATACTGTCTTATCTTAAACCATGGGTATATTTTCAGTTGTTATATGAACAACTGCCAACCCAGTGTTCCGCAAACAAAATTTGGTTCAGGAGGAATTTCCAGCCAATAGTCCTGATACTTCCCGGAAACTACATACATGCTTTTAACAGGTCCGACAATGTTAAGTATTATGACATACCCTACCTATAGTATACATATCACTCGTAAATTTTTACAAATGCATCAAAAGTTTAAAATCAGCACAAATAAATTTGAAAGTGGAAATCACCACCCCCCTTTTTGAAAATCAATCAAAAGTTTAAAATGTGTTCAAACAAATTTGAAAGGGGAAATCACCCTCCCACTCCCATTTTAACATCCTAGCACAAATACTACCAGCTTGTACACTACCGTTTCTAACTTAACATTTTTCCTATTTTGGTTGTTCTGCAGGACAATGATACTGTACTCGTACAAACATGATCTTCACAGTGAAAGCTGTTTTTATCCAATCAAATTAACTCTCAGGACCCTGGAAGAAGTACTTAAGATGCCAATCCAGTCCAAACTCCATGAGACATCTGTTTGTTTTATTGATCTTCCAGATCAAGATAACCAAGGGCATGCAAAATATAAATGAACAAGTTAAACTGCTCATATTGTTTTTTATTTATTCATAAACTGTACATTTGAGGTCAAATGTGAAAGTTCATTTGGAAGTCTTTTGATCACTATGCAGAATACTCTTAAAGACCTTCAAATTAGAGATTTTAATGATAAGTGCAACCTATACATTCATGATCGAATGCATCCGTGTGTATATATGTGCATGCAGATCAGATTTGTTTTCGGTGGAGGTCCAGGTTTAAAATATTTTGCGAAGAATGATGTATCTAGAGAAGGGAAGCTTCGACTGATCTCGTACGTGACATGTAGATGCCCCCATTTTGGATAGAGGTCAAATGTGAAAGTTCATTTGGAAGTCTGCATAGGTCAACATGTGAAACTGTATACCATATCTCAAGTACAGCTTGGAAAAAATATCAAGACATGTGGATGTCACATTACCTACATGAAGTCTTTTTGGTCTAGGTCAATTGCCTGATTTTTGGCAAGCAGAGGTCAAAATATAATAATCCTGTATACAAGCCTTCAACAGATTGCCACCATATCAAGTATAATATTGTCAAAAATAGTTACGTTAGAATGCCATACAAAAACTGTACAGGCATACTACATAAAATGTTCCATTATTAAAATAAAAAAATAAGATATCATCGAAACCTCAATGCATTCTTGCATTTCTGGTTTACCTGGTAGCGTCTTAGTTTTTTAGGTCTTAGTTTTTTACCTGGTTGGGTATTAGTTTTTAACTCACAGGCCAGTATGGCCAGTGAGTTCTTGTAATCAAGAGGCTGGAAATGTCGTCAACAGTTGTAAAAT
>WXZC020000736.1:0-10962 GCA_011317855.2 Paelopatides confundens
ATGTAACCCCCCCCCCCCTTGTGATGAGGGTTGCCTGCCAGGAAGGGCATCCGAGGCATACAAATTCTGCCAAAAAAAATGGTGATCGTACCAGATCATCAAACGTCTAAGCCTGTCAATTATGGGAAAAACGGACGTAAAACCGTTAAGAGAGAAAAGAGAATTTCAGTCTCCCTGATAACTTGTATCCTACAACGAATGTATACAGTAACAGTGTAACAGCAGTGTATTCTCCTTTTATCTTCACTTTTCTGATATTTCATCATGATGACATTATTATTTGTTTTATGGTAGGTTCAAGCCTCTTCGCTCCCCCAGTCATTAGAAGTGGACCTTTTGACCAAACCCTGATAGAAGGTTCCACTGCAGTCTTCTACTGCCTCCTGGTGGACGATATCGGCGAGGTACAGTGGACTAAAGAGGAGGAACCCATCCCAGGCAGAAGCAGGTAATCTTTTGACTTGATTTGATACTTAAAACAAGTCTTTAAAAGTGTTTGGACAGGTTCTTAACTTGCTGTAGAGGTCACTCGTAATATGAGCTATGGTCGTGAGAAGAGTTGTGAAAGTTTAAGTTAAAAAAAAAAATTAATATCATTTTCTTCATATGTAAATTAAAGAGGCATTTGGAGTTTGATTACAACCCGATTACACATTTTAAAATGCTCTCTTTCATCACTGACAGGTACTTTTCAATCACATTTTCAGAATGAGGTATTTCTTTCCACAATATTTGAACCTCATGCAAAGAATTAGGCCAATGTACACAATAACAAACTGTGCCCCTATATTTGTTTACAAACATTTTGTAGCCCTTTTTCATTGTGAGCTAGGGTCCATTTTTTGGGAGAAAAGTACCTGATTGTAAGAATGTGATTGACAGCTAACTACTAATGCTGAAAGCAAGGGTTTGAAATTGTATAATTTGTATCGGTATAAAGTAAATAACTATAATCAAACTGAGTCCCCATTTAACATCAGGTACTCTGTAAATTTGTATCTTGGAATAAAGAAAACAATAAATATTACATCTAAAGAACAGTAGAAAAACAGTAATATTGATCAAGGTTTAGTGACCTTTAATGAGAGACCGTGTATCTACAAACACACAAATACAAAAAGATTAAAAGATTAAAAGATAATTCTTGAAGATAGAAAGAGTGATGAGTTGGAATGAATTGCAGCAGTTGAAGACAGTTGGCTTTGAAGTTGAATTAAAAAAGTTATGAAGAGACATTTTACACTCGCAGGGAAAGTAACCTAGCTAGAAATTTCTGAGGGTGCATAATGGATCTCTACTATTTTAAGATGAAGGACGATGCTTTGGTGTATGTGTTTCACCTTTAATACCTACGTATACTAGGACTGGTTAAGGAGGGATGTTGAATAAGTACTTATGTAAGCATTTACAATATGACAGACAAATAATAGACAGACAGACAGACATACAGACATACATGCATACAGACATATATACATACATACATGTATACATACATATATATATATACATATATACATATATATATATATATATACATACATATATACATATATACATACATATATATATATACATACATACATACATATATATATATACATACATACATACATATATACATATGTGTATGTGTATGTTCGTTAGTAATAAGGGCATTATGCCATGCAGTATGCAACCTAGATAAGGGCATTAGGTCTATATATATATCACGTATACTTTGTAGGTAATGTAATGGTATTAGAACAAGATGCAGTGTACTATCCAGTATATGCACTTATGTACGTAAGTGTATTGTTGCTGAGTGCTGGTGGAGGTTGCAAAAATAACTGAACTAGATTTTTCTTTCACCATGAATGGATCACATAAAGATACAGTATGTGTGCTAGTTCACAATGGATATATTTACGTTGATTGAATTGTGCTATGTGCAAACATATATAATATGTCCTTACAAACACTAGATGAAATTTCTGATTGAGCAATAAATACATAAATGATAACCATTGAAAATCAAAATAATATAAAGGATATAAGAATGGCATAACGATTTATAAACCTAGCTTATGTTGCTACTTTAGACTGCACTTATATATCAGGGTATTTTGATATTGGTACCCATACATCTCTCTAGGTTATCCCTTTATTTCTGTAATACAAGCCCTTTATTTATTACATTCTGTAATAATATTGTTTTCTCATAAAGTAGCATTTTTCCCGGTGCATAAATCATCATTAAATTAGCTCTGTATCAGGACTAGCTACTTACCATAAACTGCTGGATAATCTCACCAATGACATTTGACCTTTCTCTACTCATAAATGTTTTATACTCAGTCACTTTGATTGGTGTTGGTGGTGTTGAATTGCTAGCACTGATAGTGTTAATATAAACTCCTGTGTACTCCTGAAACACGTCAGGGACTTCATATTCTTCACTTTGTTTGTCTGTCTCAGGAACACTTGGTAATTTACGAGCATCTGTGAGGACATCCACATCATCATACTGGTAGTTACTCTGTATCTTAATTCCCTGACGGGGCAGAGTCTTGGGTGCTTCAATAGCTGTTTCAATGATTGTTCTCTCGTACACTGATAGGGCTTGGTAATCTGATGCTCCTGGGTTATTTCTGGATTGTTCTTCAAGAGCTATGTAATCTTCAGGTTCATCAGTTATTCCTATTATTTAATTAATATTAGTTCATGTTAATATTTTTCTCAAAGGTATATCCGAGTCAATATATTTAATGTCCACTCAGAAACCAAAATTACTCATATCGTTATGAAAACACTAAGGTGTTGTCAAACTGTTATAACCTCAACTACTTTCAATAAAAAGATGTGTTAACAATTTTGCAACAAATTGATGAATTTAATAATACTCTGAAAAATGTGGTTAGACAAATGAATCTTAATCAATTTGAAAATTTGATTCAGTGAATAAAATTAGTTTTTCAGAAAATTGTTGAAATGCAAAGTACATGGAAAGCGAACAATTTGTCCCATATTTGCTAAATTTAAATTAAAATTTTGAAGTTCGAGGAAATAATAAATTCAACAACTATTGTGCCTTTGTTGGCATCATTTCAATGAAAATTGTGAAAGTAATAATGGAACATTTTTACATTTTGAATGGCATCTTAACATTTCCTTCATATTCTAGGAACATTTCATGTTCAGAAAACAAAATAAATGATATTACTGAACTAAATAGTTTTCAATGAAAGTGCTTATCACCAGACACTAACCAGTAATGGACCACACAACAGTTGCTATGGTGTGGCAATATGTACTGCATTGTAGACCACATATCAAAGATTATATATGACTGTAAAATGTCTTACTCTATTAACAAGGAGTAAAGAATACAATAATCAATGACTTAATATTCAGAATTAAACTAACTTGTACAATCATGTGTGGAAGATATTACTGCTTTGTTAATCTAAAGCATCCTTTCCAAGAAAGCTAAAATGAAAAGAAATATCCTCACCAGCATTAATGTTATCTGCATCCTTTATATCAACTGGTATACAATAAGCTGCAGGCTTCTTCCGATTTCTGTTCAAATTAAATGTTCCAATGGTTATTGGGAAAAAAGTCATCCATAGTAATCATATCTTGCCTATAGAAATCATGGTTTTGAATATTTATTTGTATTACAAACTTAAATGAAAATGGTTAAAACAGATTAGGAAAGGAAATCAAATCTTACCCACACAATCACCATTGAAGAGTGAGCTAGAAAGTGGTTACCTCTACACATATAAGCAAGATGTCTCTTTAATGGTTAGAGTCAATGTAAGTTACAGATCAATCAGAGTATTATTCAGATAACTTTATAAAGATGATTAAATTCTAGAAGTAAACCAGATATTATTTGCCATATTGCTACAAAGACCCACCTCTTAAATATCACCACCAGAAGAATAATAATGAGCAGGAATGGAATCACCAGGGCAACAAGATACACAGGTGGTGACGAACTGGGATCAGTTACTGAAACAAAAGTTATGAAAAGAAAAAAGATAATGGAAAATAAAAGATCATATCTTCCTTGTTGATAGGGATGGCTAGACGACTCGTATACACATTAGAAAGAGGTATACTGCCGTCCCAAACAAGTAGCATTTATAATGGCAAGGACACATTCACTGCAATTAATATACTAGTTCTAGTTGTCTATGTTATACTTGTCGGGGAGCTTTAGGTTGCCATGATAGACAGACAGCTAAAGAACAACTTAGGCTAAATCATTAAACAAAATTTAAAGAGACATAATTAACCATGATGGAATGAGCATATAAATCAATCATTTCTTTCTGTACACAACAGACAAAAGGTATATTAATATGTGCATAACACTAAACAACTAGCTTATATAATCCCCAAAACTGAATGGTTTGGGTATTTACAACCCTGGTCAACATAAACATTGCATGATTCCATCTAATCTAGCTCAATTTGGATATACTTTAGCATTAATTTATGCAGCTGGGGTCGCCGACCCCAGTGGCCAATGTGCAGTCATGCCTCAATTTGATTCCTATAATGAGACTCCTAGAATACTTTTTTTTCTTGCTAGTGTCTCCTGGCCGAAGAACGGGCACCCATTCCCTGGCTAGAAGAGGACTCTCTGCCATAGGGCTTCACTGATAACGTAATGAATCTCTGTGGGCATACCCGCTAAGGCGGCAATAAATGTAGGCCCCACTCTTGCGAAGCTCGCAAGGGAGCGTGGGCCCATCTCCCGAAGGAACTGGGCAACGTGGAATGCAAGGCACGGCTGCGCGTTTCCTACCGCAGGAATGTTGCCTAGGGTAAGTATAGAGGTTCGTAAATACCCAAAACCAATAAGTTTTTGGGGAATTTACATCACTTATTTATACTTACGCTGGTTAACATCTAAATTGCAGAATGACACCGTTAAACTGGTGGCCAGATCGATGGGAAGGGCACGCCATGGCAGCGCAAGAGTACCCAGGAGGGTACTCAAGCGACGAATCGTAAATGGGCACACCTGCGAAAGGAGCTCATGATGCTGCTTTCACCCGGACCTCATGTGCTTGCGCCTTTATGGGCAATACCATGGGCATGCGGCAAGATCACTTCGGAGAGCCATCGCAAAACGGTATCCTTGGAGGCGGCCGGATAGGGGCTCCGAGGGAGGACGAAGAGTCTTGTGGAGGTCTGAAGAGGCCTCACCATGTATAGGTACCACTTAAGGGCTCTGACAGGGCACCAGAATCTGTCCTCGACGATGGAGGAGAAACCCTTAATCTCGGGGTGAAGATGTCCCCCGGGATGAAGTCGAGGGTCTGGTTTTTAGGCAGGAACTCGGGGTCCGGAACCAACCTAACCCTGTGCGGCTCGAAACCCACGTGGCCCGGCTTCACCAAAAGGGCTTGAAGGTAGCCCTACATCTGACTGAAGCCGCCGCTACAAGAAAGAGTCTTGTGTGTCAAGTCCAGCAAGGAGGCCTGCGCCATATTGTAGGTTCGAAGGGGGACGTGTGAGCGTCTCCAGAACTGCCTTCATGGACCAGGAAGAGCCCAATGTAAGTGAACCGGTCTGCTAATGGACATCGCCTTAACCAGGGCGCTATATTCATGAGGTAAACCTAGTTTTGAATTAAGAATACTGTAATGAGGATTGTAAGTGAGTTATTTTGAGACAAATTATTTAATATTCCTTTTTATTGAATTATGGTCTGATAGTTGAATTGATATTTTGCAGCTGCAGCACTCTGACTTTTGAATCTCGTTATCACAGATTTTAATGAGTGTTTGGTGTTACAAAATAACCAGTGTGTAAGTCATGGTGTGTAAACCAGTTTGGTGGATATCAGTGTATGTAACTCTGGATATACAGGACAGCAAGTGTATACATCTGCTACAACTCGGCTACCTTGTCAACGTTAGTAAATTAATCACTCTACAATTTACTTCCAGCAACTCATATTCAAGCATAGGTGTATACCGTTACTTTTTTTATTCTTTGCCAAATGCACAAGGAATATATGCGGTCATAACGACGTGTGTGTGTGTGTGTGTGTATTGCTAGATATTTTGTTTTTCTCGTCAGGTCCTCGAAAAGTCTCACTCGGTGTGCCATATGTTGGATATGGTGTTTTGAGCCCTGTCAGGTCTTTGGAGACTAATTCCAAGTTATTGCGCCATGTCATGTAGTTATTGTTCCGTCAGGTCCATCGTAAATCGCTCAGGTCACACAGAAGTAAACAGCACAATAGAAAAATGATTTGGTACAATAGTTATATTGATAATACTTCTCCCCTGTGGCAGTGTATGTACTCCCCACTCTTGTTTCAAACTCCTCGAACATGAAAAATATTTTGTCTTACAGCAATTACGTTGATGGAAGTCATAAAATTATCCAAGCAGAAATGATAGTTTCAATACAATAAGCATGGTGACTCCTCTCACAAAACTCTGGAATAGAATATAAATCTTTTGTAAACGTCTCTGGGTATTTAGTTCGGTAGGATAAAATTAATAAACATGCAGGCCTAGCGGAGTGGCCATTATTGTATGCAGAGTTCAGCGCTGCGGGAAGCTGTGGAATCGCTTCTATGAAATACATTGTTGCAGAATGCATGCGTGCAGAATACATTTAACATGTTCATGTGGGAAAGCTCCTTATGTGCAGTATTTTATACTCGACTTCAAAATAACGATATATGTATGGAACTGCACACTCTTAACACTTAACAAAAATAAAGCAGCCGATTGGAAGAATGTCAACATCTTACTACTTTGATCGAATCAGCAAGCACACAAAGCATGAAGGCATTTGAACTAGACTTAACCTGTTTGCCGAGGCAAATGCTAAACAAACAAATGTCAAACGCTAACAAATAAATTGAATGGTGGGAAAAGGGAAAAGTTCTGGTTCTCATGCGTGCTAAGAAGAGTGAAGACGGCTTACTTCAAAGGTGCTCTGCTACTGATTCTACAATCAAAGGACATATATATACAGAGGAAGAGCAAAATGGCGAATAACAAAACAAAGTAGCAACGTCAGTAGGCTACTTAATTTTCTAAACTTTTGACCAAAATTTTAAAGTACACATGTATTGAATACATTGGCTTAAACCATTGTGGGACGTACTGTACATCTCTGTAGAAGTTTACTTTGTGAGGTCGCACATGATTCCTTGTAGATTATGCATGATTCATTGTAGGTCGCACACAGTCATTGCATTGTTGTTTACATTGTGAGGTCATACAATTTCCTGGTAGGTCACGTACAATTCCAAGAAAACATAAAATCTGATCTGCATATAAATGATCTTAGCCATTCACAGGTCATAGGTTAGGTCACATGAAATATTGGACCAATGAGATACGTTTCCAAGCACACTGGGTGATGTTTGACCGTCTGCATGCTGAAATATATATGTATGTTCAAAAGACTTTGGTGCTAGCTCTCAAAATGGAAAGACGTGGGTATAGTCAAGCTCAATAGCTTATCATAAGGAATTAGGATTGTATCTCTCCTGTGGATATTTTGAATAAACTGAACAATCAACTTATACTTGTTAATCATTTTTATATTCGTGCTTGGATACACTATGTAACAGCGGTTCGCTGAACTATATATATTTTACATCACGCTACACTAAAATTGGCCTTACACCATCATAAAGTGAAGTCACCAAGAAACATCAAAATAAATATCTCATTGAATAATCATTCTGCGCTGTGATTACCCTTAATTTATTATTAATAACATCGACTATACTTCAATTAACTACATCACTTTTACTTATAATACAGGCGCTGCAGACAGTAAAAATCTGGAGAAAACATTTTATATCCAGACTGCCTCTGTATTTAAATTGATTAATTACTATAGTGTCAGGAAATGACAGTTAAACCAATCTTTTTCTGAAGAGTAAATACTAGACTCAAGACTCTAAAAATGTATGTGGTAAGCACATACGATAATCATACACATTTACAACTCCTCTTCGTTTAAGTAATCCTACAACGATGGCTTTGTTACCTTGGTAACCAGAAGAACAACCTCATCTAAATACAACTGTAACTCTTGTTAATTACTGTAGATCGCAACCATCCAAGAAGAAATTCAAAAGTTAAATTCTGTAAAATATACAAAATAAACTGTATCATGCATTACCCTTGTACTGAATGCATTTCCCTTTCACATACCAAAGTATATAACTTATTATTTCACCTTAAAGTGTCACCAAAAGGAGACTTGAATGCAACCTAAAAGTTTTCTCTCTTAAAGAAGAATTAGACTCAATGAAGTTTGGACTGCTTTTCTTCATTTGAAGGATCTCAGGAAACCAATTATCCAAAAAATGCAGACCAGAAGATCCAATTAAGGAAGGGAAACCCTTACCGGAAAGGGGGTCATCTCCCATTTAGTTCCTCATTACAAACATACTCATGGACATCAAAAGGCAAAAAGAAGAGATTTTTCCTTTAAAAGGAGGAAGTTTCTCCTGTCACAAGTGGAGATATTGATCAATAATCGGCTACTTGTTTATTTGACTGAATCAGCGAACAAGGAAAGAAAGGAGGAAAAAAAGAGTCATTATTTTCAGGACAAAAATGGCAAAACACAGCTCAATCAGATAAAACACCTAAACAACGATTGGTGATGTCTATAGTGTTGCAACTCAACAAAACAGCAATATTATTGATATTAAGGATTGAAGATATTAAGAGAAATGTTTACATTATGTCTACAGATCGGAGTAACAAATAAAGGGTCGTCCCCGGAATATTGACTGATTTTCCGGGTGTCACATGACTCCTGGTTGTGTGAATATGCTCCAGTATCTCCCCTGAGGGTCTTTGTAATAAAGTTCAATTACCCATGTAAACAACAGCTCTCCACCAAGGCCTATCAGGTTTCAACACAACTATTTAGATATATTCATTCGCCTGTAATCAGACGCCTTGCGTGTGATACGGTTCCCTGCTGAATATTGTCTTATTTTCGTTCCGACCAATCTAAAATATATAATCTTTGTAAAATGTTTTTAAAAAACAAAACATTTTTCTATGTATTATTCGATAATTAATGTAAATATTTGAAAATTAATAATTGATTATAAAGATATTACAACGCACTATATACGTGTAGTATTATTGTTGTACAAACAAAAACGCATGCCGTGACTGGCAATAGAGAGCTTGAGCATGTTAACACAGTAAGCGTAGATTGCCATTACAGGGCACAGGCCATGTGCATTCACTGCAACGCGATTTCACATGTATCGTCTCTTCATCGGTACATTAGTTTTACTGGCCTAGCATCTGGCTAAGCATGATGACTGTACTAGGATATTTCCCCACTGAATTATTCACGGAAAGGCGTGATGGTAGACTAACTGTATATTGGTTGGTTAATCTGTTCGTGAAAATAAATTCTACCCGCCAGCCCCTCTATAGGATTAGGGCCTACAAAAAAAATCCTACCTTGCACCCGCTGCCCCTCTAGAATGTTGAGGAAAAAAGAAAACTCGCCCCTCTTCTAGAAAATATGGCAATGCACCCCAAACAAATTAAAGGTTTTATGCATAATTAAAGAACAGTATTTTATATCAAACTGTTTTAATTTGAAAGGGGTGATATATGACACAGCACTGATATACATTGTTTGTAAGTGAATGTCTTACACAATGACATTGCGGGAACCTGTGTTTTTGCTTTGATTGAAATATAATACCCCTGGGATTACAACTTGCTCTTCTATCCAAGATACATCTGAACTGAATAAATAACCTAACCTGGAGTGGTATCATTTAAATTATAATATGACTATATGACAGTGTAATCATTATGTTATTTACTTATATGCGTATACATTGTCGTTTGTATTAGTTCGCCTGAGAATTACTCTAACTTTAAGCAAAGTTATAACTTACACAAGTATTGATGGCCATTAAAATTCTCCAAAATTGTTGCCAGCTGTTAGTGTTACTATACATTTACTAGGTAAGCGATATATGGGTCATTGACCCTGGCATTTGACCTCTTACTGGTAGTCCTGGATTTGATTGAAACCACCTGTTAGACTGTAAAGTTGTGGTTATCATTTGTGTCGCAAATTGAAAATAATGCGTTAAACTATGTAAGTATGATCAACGATTGACACCCATAGGCATGAATCACTACATTTCTCAGACTAGGCAACGGATGACGTTCCAAATGAATATGGAATAACGACATGGGACGTTTCTGATAATTGGATTACCTCAGTACAAGTTATTGTTTAAATTTAAATTGGATTTTCTTTGCCCAGATATAGGATGAAAAATCGTGATGACGGAAATCATGTAATTTCTAGTTTTTCTTTTGGAAGCTAGAATTTAGTTTTTATTTACGGAAAACTTCTGTTTTAATACTAAGTTATGGTGAGTTTATTGTTTATTTATACTCCTTTCGGAAGATGCCTTTCACTTGAATGCACATATTTGACAATGAGACATGATCATCGGATAAAACTACTCTGTAATACTTTTAAAAATACTTAACAATCAAACGATCGAGCGACACTCAAAAAGATTTTGAAAGTAACTTTTAACTAGGTAAAATAAGAAACAAATAGTTTAATATGAGTAAATATGAAAAGGAATAAAGATGCAGATAATAAGTTCTTTATCTTTTTAAAAAAAGTTTGAAATGGCTACCTTATAAAAATGCCTTTGTTTCTGAATGTAAATTGGCAGCACAATTATAATTAAAATAATTTAACAACAGATAAGAGATAAATAAGCTCTGTTATATATATTTAATTAATATCCGTACTAACATGCAAGGAATTGCTGAAAGGGTCTATAAAAATAGCAACCTGGCAAAATGATAAAACAAACACAAAAAGAAATAGATGTAAGCAGTAAGATATTTTTCGTTTCAAACTTATCTATTGAAGAATGATTGTTATTTGGTAATCCGAATCTTTCAA
>WXZC020000737.1:0-10962 GCA_011317855.2 Paelopatides confundens
TAATAATAATAATAATAATAATAATAATAATAATAATAATAATAATAACTAATACAATTAATAATATTTTTCCATTCATATTGTCTTTTATCTTCTTTTCTTCTTGCAGTATAGTCTTTACAATTTACATAATACATGCATATATATGTCGATTTAAACATCAATATTATACAACGGATCATATGTAAAGTATCGTTTACTTGCTTCAGTCTTCTTTGAAATATACTTTTCAACGCTGAGTGCAAATTTAATTTTGTAAGTAAAATATTGAATATTTCGAGTTCTTGTTTGTATTGAAAAATATAAAACTGATATCTTTTAAACTTATATGGGTGTTTGATCAATATTTTGAAACCAAAGGAACACAAAGGCAGAGACAATATGGCAGTCCGAAAATAAATGCTTAATACATTTTTCATACATGTTTATACCAATTAGTAATTACATAAAAGGCTGTCAATAATTTTCATAATATATAAGCGTCGATTAGTACCTTGGATTCTATGTAAAAACGGAACTGAAAATAGTGTAATTCAGCATCTCTTACGGAATACCAGGAATACGAAAAAATATTTGACCAGTTGGTTATATTAAAATCAATATGTTCCATTTCTGCAAAACAGTAGGACGGAGGCAAATTTCTTTAATTGCAATATAATACGCCCATTTCGACACACTCTTTTCAGAGAATAACTCATTTAAGTATGACTTCGTTACGATTACCACAAACATCAATAATATGTAGATTTTGTTTCCAAATTGCTGGAATAGAATCTATGATCTCATTATACAATATAAAAAAGAAAGTATTAAAGTGGTAGAATTAAAAAGGTAAGTGTATTTAAAACATAATCCATTATAATGAATGAGATTAGGAATGTAATCAATACCCCTTGCGTGTAAAGAATGATAATACACAATGTTATTGTTAATTTTAATATTATAATTATACCGGGTTATTTGATTTCTAAAATGATTTGTCGTCATTTTTGACCACGATTTTCAAATGTCATGAATAAACAAATTATTAATATTGTGAATATGTGCTACATTATAGGCATTTAAAGAGGGCTAGCATTTTTACCGAACACAATGCTATGATCGCCGAGACAGAAAGTCACAAATTTCCTGTCAAAGCCATAATTTCTTTAATGACAGTGTCAATTCTTTTCCGAAAAACGAGCAGAGAGGGGGGGGATTTGATATTTAGAAGTGAGGAGCGCAAACCATTTATAAGTTTAAATTTGTTCCGATCTGTGTTCTAATATGTGGTAAAAATGGATCCTCAGGGAATGTGTAAGTTACTGTGACACACCTCCCCTTTTGAGAAAAAATGGAATTTTAAAGTCACATATCTGTGAGATGCTGCCATATATAACATACACAATTGTGCCATTATATAAGTAAAAGTAAACGATTTTCTTTCAAACCGCAGTATACAAGTGTATAAACCGGACGAACCTGAATATATCTGACAGTTTAGACGATGTTTCCGACAAGTGGGAGACATTACCACCAGTGTCATGATTTGCCAAACAGCCAATCACTTATGGGCGTGCTAGTAATCCCGTCTATGACCCCGGGAACGAATCTACTCGATATCTTAGGTGGACATGGTTTTACCGACACGCAACCCCACCCAGCCCACTCTCACCCCATAGTGAAGCTCATGTCCACACGTTTTGTTTTTCAATTGTTATGTTATTAATACATGCCAATTTAATTTAACATAATGATATTGAATTCTGAATTTCTCCGTTGTTGTTTACATCTTCATCGTCGAATTTCTGAGAAAAAATCCCCCCGATTAACAAAATTTATTCCTCCTGTGTGCACGCCACTTAGCTAGGCATATATAAGATAACACCGTTGAGGGCGGGTGGAGTAATTGTATGCCCCCACAAGTGTTACCCCTGAACAAATATTGATGGTGGTTCCATAATATTTTTAGGGGCCCCTGCATTTCGAATAAAAAAATATTATTTGCTATCCACGTTCCTCTCTTCGAGATAACCTTCTTCGATGAGATGTATAACCGTTGCATTGGCTGCATAATTGTATTCGGGTTAAAGGTTATGGTTCAAACACAGGCCAGGAACCAGACCTATAATACTGTACTTCGGTAGTCTTGATGCAGATTCACTCTCAACATATATAATGCAGCGATGGTAAACAACCACATGGAAAAATCGACCATAAAAATTGTATTAGAATATGAACGCTAATATTAACTTGTAACTTATATTAAAGAATGCAACTTGTATATTGGAATGATTTTAATCCTTTTCTCGTTTTGCTGTCATTCGTTGAATATATGTAGTCCTGATGGTATAATGCATGATTCCCTGTCTTCTCTTTGTGTGTACTTTTATCACAATCACCAACCCCCTGGTTACTATATATATATAATAGCGCCCTCGAGCAGGTGAAAGTTCACTTTTACTGAGCGTCATCCGAATTGTGTTTTCTTTTTATCGATATATATCTGCTCCTATACAGGGGCGTCACTAAGATCCGACACTTAGGGGATGGGGTGTGTTCATATCTGTACGTGAACAAAATCAACGATGGTCGCGACATAAAGTCCGAGGCCCGAAAACACCATAACTTCCAAAGAGACGATGTCAATGCCTTTCTGACGTACCAGCAAAGAGGCTGGATTTCGACTACAGCGAGGGGCAAAACTATACATTATGAATGACCAAAGGGATAGATAATGGTTTGGGATAATTTTGATATTTTGACATTTATTTAATATAAAAAACAGTTTTCATTTCTGCAAATTTTGACCTATGACCTTATCGTTCACGGAGTCACTGCATATGCAAACACCAACCGAGTTTGAATTTCATCGGCCTTGCGGTTCAGTAGGAGTTCGTAACACACAACGGTTTCACATTCAGACTGGGGAATTAATTGTAAACTCTATTTTACAATCCACTCTAGCCCTGACCATTATAATAACATCACCATTATATGTCTACCGGGGACTGTCTATCAAGTCCGTATTTTGAATGTCCAACCTGTACACACACTCACACAATTCGGTGTCATACACACACATGTATACTCAGACATATTTGTTTTATTCACACACCCAAAATGGTATATGTAGTCCAATATTGTGTTACCATATTGTACCCCCAAATAGCCCGCATTAACCAACACACGTTTAGGGCAGTAGCACAACGGGTGTAAGGTGGGCTGCAGTTTAACCACGGTTTGTTGCGCAAATTGGTTAATGAAGTACAATATCTCATCCCCTATACATTTTGAGCATAGTGTTATATTGTGAGAAGTGACGTGGGCTATATTTGGTACTTATGATTGGTCATTTCATGTTTTCTTTCTGAAAATATTTCTGTGATTCCGGCAGCGTTGTATCGAAACAAATGCTTTGTTTTTAGTCCCTTTACAAATTTATTGTGAATAATTATAATTACGATATGTGCATCTTTCTATTTTCAAGTTAATGTAAATGTGATTCCAATATTTTAACGTTTACATTACTTACATTTTCCGTATTATCATAAGGATATACTTCACCATACGACTAATTTACGCATACCGTCTGCAAAGTGAGTGACCCATTTCCCTTTTCGTCGTACTGCATACTATACACGGGACAACCAATTTACACCGAAAATAAGGTAAGCCCCATGTGTCATCATCTGATACGTATTTCAATTAAAAATGTTATACACAGAGGAGGTGGAAACTAAAAAGGCCACAACATTGTGAAGAGTTCTGATAATATTAATTAAAAGTTTCATTAGTTATATTTAATTTTCTTCAATGGGACATTCCTAAACCAAAGTCACCACCATTGGCTACCCACATGTGCTACATTATACTCTAACCAAGCATGGGGATAATCCAATCAAGGAAATATTAGTAGGATAATTAAATCTCAAAAAAGTGCAGCAATAATTATATTAAATGCTACATATGATGTAAACCCACGTGATCTTTATAATGTACTTGGTTGGCAAACATTTGATGTTCGTTTAAAATATAGACGAGTGACTATGGTCTACAAATCTCTCAGCGGATGAACAACTACACTCTAAAAATTAAAGAGTGAAAATTCACTCAAATGGAGTGATCACTGGCTACACTCTTTGAAATAGTGAAACACTCACTCCAATAAGAGTGATTTTTCACTCAAAAAGGAGTGTGAGTGTGAAAATTCACTCAAACAAGAGTGAATTTTCACTCTTTCAAGGAATGTAGCCAGTGATTACTCTATTGGAGTGAATTTTCACTCTTTCATTTTTACAGTGTAATTATTGAATGAAATGTTTACCCCTACAGGTAACATGGACAATTATACTCTACGCCGGGCACGGTTGGCCATCATACGGCCCGCTGGCCGGTTCCGGTCCGCCCGGTGGTGTTATATGGCCCTCAGAAGGTCTGCACTATTTTACTAATGAAAGCAATAAATTAAATTTAACCGATTAAATAAACGAATTTGTATCTTACTTCGAAACGCCTTAGCTTTTATTTTGAAATCGAACGTGTGCGTGCGTGCCTTCTTGGCACAGTGGATATTGACGTGATGACAAGAGACAAGAGTGACGGCAGCTGTCAGTGCTGAGGCACATGTCGTTTCTGTTGTGGTTTTGTCCATCCATGCCTAATGAGGCGGCTAACTAGCTAACGTTAGTTACTGTAGGCATATGTTACAAGTTGCAGTCACCAAAATGAGCGCTAAAAAGCGGAAGGTTGATGGTGAATGTACACTGTTCAAAAAGTCGTGGACTGACAAGTATTTCTTCACTGAGGTTGACCACAAAGCTGTGTAGTTAGTTTGCAACGAGCATGTGGCGGTTTTCAAGGACTGTAACTGCTGAACTGTACATTGAAGTGAGATGGAACTTACAATGTAATAAGCCTACAGAAGTGAAAACAAGTGAAAATGACGATTAGCCTACACGATAAATGAAAATATAACGTACACAGAAGTAAAAACACAGAAATAGTCTATAGAAATCAATACAAGTAAAATGTGCTGAATAACTTGAAGAAGTGAAAACAGTATTGAAAAAAAAGTGCGTTGTATTTTTTCTATAATTGTATCAAATAATACTTTTAGAAGTTACGGCATAACTAAATTGATTTAACCCTCGGCAACAATCTCATTTGGCCCTCCAGAAAAAATGATTTCCCACCAGTTACACTTAGATGATTCCCCTTGCCTGGAAGCAGGACGTAATCACATAATATTTTCAGTTATTGCTACTAACGAAATGAATGAGCTGCTACCATATTAGAAATGTACAAACATTTAACATATTTAAATGCTTTGTGAAGGAATTGTTACATTTCTAGGCATGTTACGCAACCATTTCTATATTTTCACAATCTCTTATGTTTAAGGTCTTACGTTTTACGCTCCTTAACAGAAATTGTTCTTAATCAATAATTATTATGTTCTAAAGATCTGTTGATGTATAGCGACTTAATGTTTTCGCTAGTTTGATTTTTTAGCACAAGAACAGTTATATTTCTGAAGATTTTCTATGTCTAACGTCTTAACTTTCATGCTTTTTAGTAATATATTTTATGCAGCAATCTTTATATTTTTAAGGATAATTTATGTTTAACGTCTTATAACTTTCATGCGTTTTAGTTAGATAATAAACGCAATACGTATTACATGTTTAGCATTCAAGTCATTTTACTTTCATGTTTTATGAAGGATTCATATCATTTATTTACCTTATTCTCATTTATATTCTTTATTCTCTTTATATCAGACGATATTAATTTGTTAAGATTAATTGTATACTTTTTGCTAATACTATTTATTTTTAAAGAGGGCCTTTGGGAAGATTAGCTCCGGCTAACCGAGTTATACCCTCTCAAAATATTGTTGAAAAAATATGAAAATCATCGTACTGCCTGTGCATTGATATCAACGCGTTGAAAAGAACAATTCATATCGTTCACAATGTAACAATCGTGTTATCATGAGACTAATAGATGAATATATATTCGCTTATGAATATTTTAGTTAGATACACTTTTGAAATAAAACAGTACCGGTACATCTTATTGTCAAGACAATCATAACTGACTAGTGTACGTTAATTAATTCCGACAAAAATCAGATAATATTATATTGCATGGTGGTTTTCTACAGAACTATGAAATCCAGTTGTGATCAATTTATGTTAAAGATAAGACGTCAAACACCGCATAACGTCTTATATCGACATGGCTGGGAGGGATCATAATACATGGATATCACATAGCAATATTTAAATTGAATAAACGTTTCAATTAAACGAAATAAAAACAAAACAGCAAAAAAAAAAACCATTACGATGATTAACATTATTACATGAATTGAACCTTTAATAACTTGAAAGTAATATGCGAGAATATTAAATCTACCTATGAGTCCATGGCGGAATTATATCTACTACCGATGTACTAATATTGCATTATTTTGCAAACAATGGTGCGATTTCTTTTCAACATTGTGGAAATGCGCCTGAATTTTTCGCACGCATATAATTTGTTCCTCTTTTATACAAACCTCTCTTCAAATATATATATACCACAGAGACGTCACCATGTGGAGAAGTTGAGAATTGGCACATCCCCATGATTTGTTATTTTTTTATACTGTCAAAAATATTTAGGCCAAGGCGCGTCGATGTTGCTGCACATATCCCCTCCAAGCGAGAAAAATAATTGCACCCTTCGCCCATTTTCGTGGATATATCCAGAATTGTTGTTGTAGGGGGAGGTAAATTGGCTAACACTATGGTAAGTATTTCTATTCCATGGGTCCAAATTTCCAGCCAACTCCATAACTTCAAAATGACAATGTCAATTCCTTTCTTACACACCAGCGCAGAGGCGGGAATTGGTTTCCGTAAATGCCATGATGGAAAAACTATAACTTTATAATACAAAATCCTCCCCTTTTGAAAAGAAATGGAATTCTAAGTTCATCTATCAGCAAAATCGTGTCATATATAGCATACAAGATATAATATACTAGACAATACAACGAATAATTAAAAAAATATTAAGGGGGAAATTGGTAGCGGGTCACTATCTCCTGTCTTTACAATTCCCCCTCCCACAAAAAAACGGAAGTGCAAGAACATGCATCTATATGATAGCCTAGATGATCCCCGCCCGACTTTACAGTTACTCGCAAACTGCATTATGCTCCCGAAAACCCGTATGATTTGCCAAATAGCAAATCATCGAGGGGGGGGGGTATACTTTCTAACATTTTCCTACATGGTGACGCCGATGGATGTAGATATTTGAAGCGAGGCAAGATGCACATGGTGTGACAATTGTAATGTAGATCGCAACTGTGAAAAATGTGAAAGGAAAACACTAAGCACGCGAAAAAATAATCAGATATTTATTAGAATTCTATATCAGATTAACTTTTAGAAGTTGCAGGATTTGGCAATTATTGGTGGAAATCATAGGCCTATTTGATGTCCACCCTCCACTCAAAATATTGATCACCGCCCTTGCCTACAGAATACTTCCTCTTGAGAAACTTAACTGCCCTAACCATTCCGAATCCAAGCGAATAGGTTATATTTGAAAGTTATAATTGTCATGGTTTTTCTACAATTATCAAAGGACACATTTTTCGTCGTAGAAACCAGACACACAATGTACATTATCACCCCTTGAGTTGTCCTTAGACTAACACATCCTGGCGCATATTACTTCTGCGGCGATAGCGAAAGTATCTGTTTTATTTCATTCCGCGAGCACGCGGGTGTTACCGGGAAACATCCACTATATGATCATTGATGCTTCCGTATTTACGGCCATGGTAATTGTAAGGCAAATTAAGTTGCAGCATAATTACCTGATGTAGTTGGTATTTTTCGAAACTGTCACTATTGCCTATTGCGCCCCATGTGAACTCAAGTAACGCTGGACCTTCCAGCACACCCTACTCAGATGATATTAATGTTGAGCACCAATTAAGACGGCATTAGATACCATTTTAAAGTCTTTGGCATGACTCGGTCAGGAGTCGAACTCCCAACCTCCCGGTTGCAAAGCGGATGCTCCAACCACTAGGCCACACAATGCGGTGCAGTTGGTTCATTTGTGATGGTGCATTCTAACACGACTGTCTAGTTAATGATGAGTGTGGAATTCCATTTTATGAAGAATGGCACGTACATTTAGATATCTTACCGTTGAAGATCTAACAGGATATTAGTGATTTGGCTATCAGGACAGGTGTCCAAAAGTATTGGGGTAGCGGAAATAAAGCTATTATGACCTGTGGCGGTTATTACAACCATAGCGAGAGTAGGTATTTTATGTGACTCTCTGAGTAGAGTCCACTCTCCCTTTTGCTCAAAGACAAACATAATTGTCTTGCTTCAAAACTTGTGTAAGGATTATACCTGTCGATACCAGAGACGAACATCCGAGGAGGCTACTACGGCTGGTTTGTCGCGGTGGCGAAGCAAGTGGGATACGATTTCCGCTCACTCAGACTTGCAGAGAAAACAGTTATTGTAAGTAGTTTAACAATATTTTGTACATAATATTACATGTTTGTGAATTAGTAAACGTTTTGTTGTATACTTAAAGAGATGATTGTGCGTACGAAATAGATGTAATTATAAGGATGTCGTGTTGTGGAAATGTAGAAACTGGCTGAATCGCCATAAGCATATATTAAATAGTAAGGTGGGGTAGGACCCTTAGAGCAACATATTTGTGAAATAATTGTATATCAAGTCAATTATTATCGAAAGTGCGTCTAAATGTAGTGAGCAAACCTCTACTACAAGAAAATAGCTCATGCCGCGCACGTGAGTATTTTGTTAGCATAATTACATAGTGTTCTAACGTTGTCGAGTATCATATTATTTTGAGTAACATTCTCCTTCACATAATCAAAAGCTTACACAGGGTCAGTTTGGACTGAAGAATTTAAGCATGTGGTCTTTAGGAGTCCGTGGCTCCAGTTTCTGATGTACTGAGGGGTTTCTCGTTTATCAAGTTAACAACTTGCAAATATTCGCCGGTGGTACCATATTGTAAAGTGTTGAACCGACAAATTGATTACTGTACATTCCACCTATTATTTCACATACTATTGTATGCCAGTTAGGCTAGCAACCCTAAGAGTCTAGCTAAGAGTAACAGGAAAGACAAGTCTTAGTGTATATTGAACCAAGCATTAAAACAGACTCAGTTAATAAACAAAAAAACAAAGCATCAATTTTTGACATGTTTAGTAAGACATTATACCAGGAAGAAATTCAGCAACCCAAACGCTATAACCTGTTGGTTATATAAGAATGCTATCGTATGACGTCTATATCTACCCTTTTGTATTTTGTAATATATGTTTGCTCGCTAAAATTTTGTATATTCTTATTTTTCATTTTGGAGTTCACGTCTTTTCAGACCCTAGACACTTTAAAGCCACATTGTCCTCTCCAGAGTGACAGCCATGTTTACATAAAATATGAGATTTGTCCTAGCTTTCCTTCTTGAGACATCGTGTTTGTAAGGTTTTTGCATTTTGACCACTGTTGACGCCAAATGATTTTTTGACCTCTACAAAAAACAACAGGGTCATTCTACTTAATATAGGTTACAGGGTTCTCCCCAAATGAGAAATGCATGGCAGTAATGCCAGTGGTGGAATCAATGGGGGGTGTACTTGGCACCTCCCCTTGAATAATTTTGAAAGTGATATGCGCTAAACGAGACTTCTTGGCACAAATGCTGTTCTTGCAAATGGCTTGAGATTTTGTCGTTTTCTTAAGGAAGATCTTACATAAAAGCACTAATCAAGGAATCTCCAACTTGGGCAGACAACTGTCTGTGGATATAAAACTCGCCACCAGGAACGTAAGAAAATGGTTAACTGCCTGCCTCGTTCCAAGGCATCAATTACACGCTTCTACTTTATTGGATGCCATATGCAAAGATTGAAAATCCCGGCTTCTTCACAAGGTGACAGGGGCTATCATAGGCCTATCGGCCAGCATGCATGGTAGGGAAAACCTCTTTGGGTTTCATATCAAAATAAATTTTAGGCTAGGCTTGAGGACCACTGCACAGAAGGGTATATAATACGTCAGTGACAGCTTTTCACACAATTATGACGGTGGTAGGCCTATTTGCCAGGTAGGCAAGCTATACACAGCACTTGGACATTTTATACTTACTGGTATGTAATATAGGTAAAATATATCATGTTTACAAGGTTTTTGCATTTTGGCCACTGTTGACCACAAACCTCCACAAATAGGGTTATTCTATGTAAGAGATTTCCTTCTTGAGATATCATGTTTACAAACAGGGTGTCACACACATACACACCATTATGAGTACTGCGAAGGTTATGATTATCACTGTAACCAAAAGGAAGGTTTTAAATTTCATTATTCTGAGTAAAAGTTATAATAGAGACAAACCAGGCTTTAATTGTCAAACCTTTCTTTCTTTGATGTAAGTGTCAGCCGGTAAGCTATTTGCATTCACATCATGATCATGGTTGTCCCCCTGCAGAGTATGTGCTGATCGGTCCATAATCTTCACTGAAGGACTAATTACATCTTCAGATGGACTCACTACACCAATGTCCTCATTGTCAAATGACATCTTTCCACTTGAGTTTACTGCATTGTTGCAGCCTTGTACTTTTCCTGACTTGAAGTTTTCATTTTGAATTTGACAACAGTTCTCTCCCAGGGGACAACTTCCCTGGATCCAAAAACAAAACAAAAGGGAGGATCAGTAACAGCAGATCAGAAGAAGACTATCATATAGTATATTAACTTTCACAAGTTCTACAAAGAAAAACAAACTTAGAGTTTGACCTAACAGACATACAAAAGAAACAAAATTTAAAATAAACATTAAATAAGAATAAATGTAAGTAAGGAGATATATATGGAGTAAGGAGATATATATATATATATATATATA
>WXZC020000739.1:0-10960 GCA_011317855.2 Paelopatides confundens
ACTGCTGAACTCGGTTGACCTTTATAGGTTAAAGGTGGGAGCGTGCAATAGTGATTTGGTCATCCTATTACACGACACTATGGTCTTAACTTTTAAAACACTGGTACCGTCACGTTACAATCGGAGCATTTTCCTCTGTAATTGACCACTTTGACGATTTTCAATGTTTGCCAATCATTTTGAGGATAAAAATCAGCAGGAAAGATATTTCTAAATTGTTTATGCATACACGATGCCTTCAACTGAAGGTTCCAGTCCCATACATTATTTGTATGTACCCTTCATACTCGCAACAAATCTGTGTCTATACCCTTAGGCTACTGTACATCTCTCATGCTTACAATAAATGACACCCTTCCACTACTGTGGTTTGTTTGCACCCATACATCCTACTTGCAGCAAACCAATTACTTGTGCTTAAATGTACATTTAAGATCAACAGCAGATGTTGTTAATTTCTTTAAGCTCCAATTATTTAAGTTTACTCTCCTAGAAGGAAACATTATAGATAGGGTTTACTTTTCACTTCAATTGAGATTTTTACTTAATCTGTTAAAATCTGCCAGCCTAAAGAGATGTTAGCAGCAACCTCTAGATACAAACACTTTTGCATCATACCTAACAAAAGACAAGATCATCTGGTAATATACATATGCTAATATTTGTATGGTAAGTAGTGCAGATGGAAATGATAGGAAAGTAATCGCCCTCTTTTATTATCTTTTCTTTACAAAGTCGTCAATAAAAAAAAAAATCTTTTTTTTTCTTTTTTTTTTGTCATATCAAAAGCCATCACTTCGAGAAGTTTGCCCTGTATAATTGCTCATTGACTTATTGGCGACCATTACCACAAAAAAAAAGTATAGAACGCGAAATAAAATGTAGAATCCACACGATAAATATAACGCAATATGTGAAGCTACTGTTAACTAAAAAATAAACGCGAAATATAAAGAAGGCTTATCAAACTTAAAATAAAATTCCAAATAAATGAACAAAATTAAGAAAATTTCACAATTAAATCAAGTTATTCAAAAACAAATATATAGGCCTATATTGCAAAATCAAAACGAACGACACATTTTAAGAACATAATGGAAATGCCAAAAATCAAATGGATCGAAAAGGAGGGCGTAATTTAAGAACAACATCTTACGGGTGATATATTATATGGATATCACTGATTTAGTTCTATCTAACTCAGTGATGGATACGCACGCGAGCCTTGACATTTGGCAAATCAAAATAAACAGGGCGCGATAACGGCTCTGGGTTCCAGAGCAATGTAGCGACTCTGTCTGTTTCTGCGCAATGTTTACATCTGTTTATGTCATACTGGTCACGTGATGGTATTGTAGTAGTTACTACATATTATACAACCATATCTTTCCGTTTTTTACAGTCTTGAACATGGTTGATTAATATGGTATCACATGACAATTCCTGACAAACCATTATTCTTGAAATAACGGATTGTTTATATGCAAAAGTCCATGATAACAACATGAGAAGGTTCAAAGGAGGGCAATAAAGTTGATCAGTTTACTTAGTTCCAGCGTCTGGTTAGCCTAAATATGACGGAAGCTTACTTTACTGGATCTTAGCTCTTCTTGGTGATATTTTACAGGTCTTTAACATTGTTCATGGGTTTGATAGGCTGTCATTTCATGATTTCTTCACCAAGTTGTCACACAATTCTCATACCAGAGGTCATGGTATTAAGTTAAACAAGGTTTTTTTCTCATGTTTAGATGTCACAGAGTAGTATTTTCAGAGAGAGTGATAGATGAGTGGAATGATTCATTTACCGGAGTCCTTTGTGTATACTAGCAGTGTGAATTTCTTCAAGAATGGAATTGATGCTTATTTTTCTGTAAGTGGTAGAATTTAGGGAGTTTGTGGTTCAGGATCTTTTATGTGGACATTGTCCTTTCTGATCCTTATTATCTATAATATACTAAAACAAAATCAGTCACTTGAGATTGTTTGATGTTGCTATAGGCAAAATTACACTGCCAAATCATAATGTACATTATTACTATAAACCAGTACTCTTTTTGTAGGAAAATCACCAGCCCATCCTTGTTGGCGAAAGAGCATGGATATGAAAATACAACATTACGGCAATCATTGCCAAACTGACCCGGCATATTCTTGCAGGTATTCAGTACTGCCCCTAAATATGCTAGAATATCGAAAAATGTTCACCTATAACCAATCTTTTACACTTCATATAAAATGCTATCATAAGAGCATATTTTTTCAATGAAACAATAAATTGTTTAATTTTAATCATCATCGATGTACAGGAATACTCTTGAAGGTTAAAACCGGCCAGTGCATATATCAAGGAAGGTTGAAATTAGTCAATTGTTTTAGTGACTTAATTGAAGTCGGTGCTCTTAGGATGGCTGTGTATGAGGGTGGTTACCCTTATAGACCCTATGTTATCAACCTTTTTCCATGAATCCTGGGATAAGGAAAAATGTTCATGGACCGCCATATATAGGGAGTATGCAATTACCTCAGTTACATCATGGATGGGTCTGAGGTCAGGAAAAGTTTCGTTGTCTTTCCCCAACTATGGTGACCGGAAATGGCACTCTCGGACTCTCGGTCTTGAGAGTGTATATAATTCTCAGTAAAATGTTCTTGTTAAAGTACAATCTAAGCATATTTTTAACTGTATTGCTGCAACTCATTCTAATTAGTATAAGTATAAGTACAGTATAAGAAAACGTGAACAAAGAGCTGATATTAATAGAAAATTAGAACGTCGACGATAGCTGGCTTGTTCAATTATTCACGGACCCCATCAACTTGTTACGAACCCCACATTTTTGGCGGACCCCTGCAGGCACAGTGTCCACGCGAATCCCCCCCCCCCCAAGAAAACGTTACGCACCTCAGGTTGAGATGATTCGGGGTCCTAGAGCTAATCAGAGATTTTGGATAAGAACAGTGATTTTGCTGGAGGAACCTGTGAGTCTGCCTTTCATACAGCATCCGTCACCACTATGATAGATCAAGCCTCTGTTTATCGTAAAATTTATTTTCGTAATTGTATAAGAGAAGTTATGGTTATATATGTACTCCGAAGAAATGATAAACAAATCATTTTAAACTTGTATTATAGTAAGCTCCGACAATTGGTACTAGAACCCCACTTTTTGGTCGGCATTGCAATATGAAAAAAAAACAATTTTGACTTCCTAAAGAAAAAAACCCAGAAACCTATGTCCGTTTAAAAAAAAAGCTAGATCTAGTGAGAACAAAACACCAATATGTGGCAATACTATACTGTAACATATGAAATGGTATTCAATATAACAAACAATATTATATATGCTACAAATGTAAATGTGGTCAAGGATGGGATGGGGGGGGGGTACACAATTTCCATATCACATTTCAGTTTCAGTTCAGACAAATATAAAACATGGGAGGCACGTTCCGTAATCCTGGTGTTGGGTGCTATAAGCCCAACCCCCACCCATGATATTCTTTTCGTTGCAAACAAATCAAACTATCAAAGCGGCATACTTACCCCCTCCTTCACATCCAATGACCCCCAAGGATCCATCAATGGGGAGGGTGGGTAACTAAATGTGCACTTACACATTTTAAATACATTTACGGCCAATATATATTACCTTTTTTGTGCAAACACATATTCATGTTGGTGAAAATGATAGGCCATATACAAAAGCGTGCTATGAATCTCGACGATACTTTGGGGTTTTGGAAGTTAGCTTTTTATCAATAAAGTAGCCTACTCTGAACTTACCCGTGTACCCACTAAATAAACAAGCCTTAGACTGCCATTAGTCACACATAAGTATAGCATTTTAATAAAACCTAAACAATTTTCGTGATCTTCACAGTCTATTCCTTCCCGGTTCCTCTTCCCCAATAATGTTAACTGCTTATCAATTGTTGCCTCCTGTGCCTTTCCTCAAATACGCACCAAGTGATGTCAACCACCCCCTCCATCCCACCCACAATGGGACAACCGGAACAAAGGCTTGCCATATTTTTTGTCAATTTTCCTACTCATATAAAACAACAATTCTGGATCCATTCCAGGTCTGCAAGATTTTTTCAACTGTCAAAAATATCTAGGCCAAACAGGTGCGTCATCACGAGGGGGTGTTGGGTGTAGCACCCATAAATTATTTTTGTCTACTAAATCGTGCCGCATGACAGGCAAATCATATCATTTGTCAAGTATAGACTCCAAGTTGTCGGAAACACACATTCTATACTGGGCGGTTGTCTATCGGCTATCGGGTTGACTCACCTTTGCCTGGTTCACAGTCGAGTTTATTAGCACCCCTACACATAATTGGTTGTCGGGCGAATATTACGTTTCTTTTATCATGCCTTAGCAGGTAAAGCCTCTCAGTTGTCGAAAACAATCTTGTCGAGCAGGTCGGGACTATACTCCATCTAACCTGGTGCCCCCTCCAATAATTGCCAAATCATATTACTTGGACACCCTGTTAAGTTAATCTGCGGAATGATAAAAACCCGCTCAGTCTTTTCCTTTCGACAATTTTCATAGTTTTGTGATCTACGTTACAATTGTTACAATATGCACCCAACCTCTCTTCAAATATATACCAAGTTATGTCACAACATGTGAGAAGAGGTTAGGAATTACTACCCACCCACCCCCCCCCCTCTCCCCCAATAATTTTATATTGGGAAGATTGTGCGGTTTGTTGGGAGAGTCGTGCTTTTTGCCGAATTAAACTGGGTCGGGCGGTGATCCATCTATAGGCTATCAGGTATAGAAGTTCAGCTTCATTTGGTTCCTGTGCGAGATTTGTTTTTGGTTGGGGTGGGGGTGAGGACAGGAGATTGAATTTTCAGTTATCTGCCTCAATTGTCTGGCATATCATATTTGTATGTTATTTAGAGCTGGTAAATCTGAAAATCATAGCGCAGCCACTGAGTGGGAGAGGTTTAATGTAAAAATGTTGAAATGGTCATGTAAGTTTGCAACCAAATATCTGTTTTCTTTCACATATAGCTTCATTATGTTGTTAGCTAGCATGTACATGTTCATAATATATAATTGTTGAAATTCATTAATATGCAAGGTGGGTGGGGCTTAATCAATATTGCTAAGATAGGCTATAATACCATCAATATCCGTCAAATTTGGAACAACTTCAGTACTCATAGACAGACCGTCTATCAATAAGTTAAAAACTAATAACTTCTTGATCACTACTACCCAATTTATCAAGACTTTCTACATTATCTACCACATTGGAAATATTACTCAAAACAAGATCGAGAATATTGTCACCTCTAGTAGGAAAATCAACATGCTGTAGGAAAAGTAATCTCATAAAACCGACCTCCTTTACCTCCGCATGTAGCGCGGTATCCCAAGAAATATCAGGATAATTAAAGTCACCCGTAATAGCAACATCCTTCCTAGCAACATATTTAAGAATATCAAACAGCATCAAGTCAGTATCACAAGTACTATTAGGAGAACGGTCGACACCAACGTCACAACCAATGGGAATGTCACACCAAGCAAAATTAGTAAAATCACCATGTAAATCACATCTCTCAATGCTGTCGCAAATCACAACCAATATATAACAACACTCCACCCAGATACCTCTACAAGTATCAGTTATATCTTGCCTATGCATAACAAGGACTACTAAAATACTAAATCTCCGTCTGGCAGGCTGTGCCCACCCCCGTCGGCCACCGACTGTCGTATAATAGTCGGACACAAAAAAAGTTATTTCTTTACTGTACGAGTCCTATCGCACCCCCTCCGTTGGAGAGACACCATACCAGTCGAGTGTCGGTCGTCGGACCGATTGCTACGTCTTTGATGTACCACTCCGCTAGTCGACATCTCGGCTCAGAAAAACTGAAAAACCTTTTTCTTTCTTTTTTTTAATTTTTGCTTGTCGAAAAAATGTTATCGTAAACTATCGGGAAATCGCATGAAAGGTACTAAAACGTGTTAGACAAATTAAGAAGATTTCCTTGTCGGACCGAATGTTGTGCCACTCCACTGGACGAAAACCATAGCACCACCACTGGCATGACAGTACCTGTTTAAGAAGGGGTTTAATTCACAGACTAATTTTACCTGTATGATTTTGTTAACATGTATTGACTGGGGCAAGGTATTACAATAATTACATTTTTTGTTATGCAGTAGGTTTATATAAATGATTGAATGTAATATAGTCTCGCCAAGTTCAGACATATGTGTCCTCATTCACGAATAAGTATCAAAATCACGCTAACTTACTGTGTGGCCTAGTGGCTAGAGCATCCGCCTTGCAGCCGGGTCATTGTCAAGACTTTAAAAACGGACCTACTGCTGTACTGTTGGGTGCTCATCGCTAAAATATCAGAGTGGGGCCAGTTGGGTGTTTGGATGTAAAATGCCACCCGATGTGAAGTGTATGTTACGGCTTCCCACATGTATATGTGGCAGCCTAGGGTCATAAAATAACTGAAACTATAAACTATGAACTATAGAATACAACAAATTATGCCCTCATAAAACAAAAAGTAAACAAAAACCGCCCTGAAAAGATAAGGCATTGTGTTATACCGCCATCTGCGTTGTGATCGTGGCTGACATATGTCTAAGAGAAACCCGAATATTCTCTTTGGATAGGAGGCGTGATAATAACTATATTTTGCTTGTTTAATCTGTTGAAAACAAATGCTACCGCACTCCCCTCTAGAATAACAAATGTATCCTAGCCCGCGGCCTCTCCAGAATTAAACAAAAATCCCAACCCCCTCTCTTCTACAAAACTTGGCACGGTACCCAAAATAAGCCGTGTTTTGCCTTACATATAAGAGGTAAAGTAGGTCTTAGTAATACCATCCTTTAATACAAAACTTGTAATTTTAAATATGTAGTGTAAACAAGGTAATACAGCTTATACACACATCGTCATTTCATTTTCCTGTTATTTAATGACGGTAGTAATATGTGTATATGTGAACGTACGCTAAAGCTATTAAAATATCGTTAATAATTAACGTTTTAACAACAAAACTAACTCATCGAAAGAGAAAATACTTACCCAGTATGAAACACTTTGTTGTCTTTTTTCACGCTAATGTCAGACAAACAACACTACAACTTTGAAGCAAAGTATTGCGTTGCTTTACGTAACGCCTTTATCAAACATAGCTTGTATTTTTAAATTCAACTTCAAAGTTACAAGATATCACTCGCTAAGGAAGTTCATTTTATACTAAACTAAGAGTTCGAATGCTATTTCCTCGAGTCAATCATGAAAAACTGGATATTAAGCGATTGCTTTTGAGAAAAGATGGTATTTTTCATTCAGTACGTGCAATGTTATGTCGTTTTTGCTACGATGCAGTTGCTTATCGATAGTTTATGTACAAAGCAAGACGTATTTAAATCGTTTATATTTGCAGAACATGGAGACAGTGTTACATTCAATTGTAAAGCAACATTATCGTTGGATAATAGATGGAATTATGAGAATATGGTATTATATTCTAACCATGGAGAAATGGAAAACCCGTTTAGAAATAGTGTATATTTGGCTAACAATTATTCTCTGGTCATAAATCCAGTTACTACAGAACATACAGGAACATATAAGCGTTTAAATAACGGCATTGAAATGTGTGTATATTCGTTAAGTGTTCAAGGTGAGTATTCCGTACGTTATGATTTGTTCAGCATAAGTTATGTGTATCTGTATTGTTCTATATTGTAAACATATCTTGGCAAACACCGATAGCCAATGATTTAGGATTTCACATTGTACTTATAGGATGTTACTAACACGGATATACTGTACGACATACATATTCAAGTGCATTGTATTGATAACAAACAAAATAGATTAGTTTAAAACAGACTTATTGCGTGATATGGCTCTGCTGACACATCATTTAATTCGTAAATGATATAGTAACAATGTTAATAATATGAATAATGATTACAAAACTGACTAGAAAATTATCATACATTTGAAAAAGCAGAGTGAAAAAAGGAATGCAAACCAATGGCAGTGATTGATTTGCTCTTTCAAAAATATATTCACTACCTATTGAAAATATGACAGAATTTCAAATTGGTTGTTTCATAATTGGCCAAATCCACGTTAACACACCAATATTATCATTATATGCATATATATTAGTTTTAAGGCAAATATCAATATTAATTAACCCCGTTTGTAAATATCTTGACTTGTACCAAATAATGAATACACAATATTTGAATAAATGAGTTCCAATACAAGTGGAATAACTGTTGAAAACTTTGAAATCTCTGACCAGAGGAAAGCCATCTTTAAATCTAAGATAAATGTATCAAGGAAATGATACAATATTGTATTATGTTATTTCGACCATCTGACATATGTTATATTAGTTAATATGTTATATCAACAATTACTTTGGCAAAAATTGGTGTTGAATGGTCTCAAATAACATTCCATCATGGATTGTGTTTCGGTATGTACAACTTACACTATAGTATATCATTAGTTCAAGCTCCTAATACATTTGTTGATATATTATTATTAACTACGACAAAATAAGGACGGGGTATATCGTCTTTCTACACAATAACATGGTCGATATTTATGACAAATATCAAGAAAGAAGTGTATCGGTCATTTAATTAGGTAATACGTTGTCATATAAGTGGCATATGTCAATTATATACTAAACTGTTTATGCTAATATTACGTTCATTGGATTGAATCAGATTGATTAAGTCCAGGTACAATCAAGATATAATGTGTAGGCCTACTGTGTTTATATTTTAACTCTTACACTTGCCAAATCTCATTGGATAATATCATAAACCTTCCGCGCGCCATTAATAAGTATATTTGCATTATAATACAAACGTTTATCTTCGTGGTTCTCAGTCTGATTATTCAAAATCGAGTTCATTAAACAAAATAAATAATGTACGTTGTACCCGAACAAAAAAGATCAACATTACTTCATGGTTAAAACAGGTTATATGTTCATTTGTGGATTTTATTTTGACACTAACTTTGAAGTAGTAATTTCAATATTTCAGAGCTAATATGGAATGTATGAGCTATGTAATACAGCTTTAATTCACAGTAACTATATAATACATGTCTTGGTTAACATGATGAATGTATGACAGTGGACATGTATTTGTTTGAACATTCAGAATGGTATTCCAGAAGGTCCACGGACCTTTCAATTTTATCAGTTTGTCACTATCTCACTTTCTTGTTCAGACGTGATGAATTCGTAAATCCAACTGTACTACTTCGCTGGGTGGCTTTTGTCAAAACAAATATAACGAAATAGTAAAAGTAATATAGTCCTATATTATAAATGTCGCTATTAATCGAGAAATTGTCTTCAAGTTGGAAAGTAACGTCATATTTCTATTTGCCATTAAAAAGACATAATACACTGTTTGGTGTGATAAAAAGTGTTTACTAAGTATGACGACGAACATGTGTGGCGGGTGAGAGCTACGTTGTAACCCCACACTTATAAAATAGCCATATTCGCCAATACGTTCAATGAAATAGGTTAAAAACGAAAAAGCATACACAAGCCTTGGAAACAATTTAAATCACCAAACTAATCAATCTGGATTAATTTGATTAATTCAACAGAGCTGTGTTAGCAAGAACGAACTTGGGTAAGTTTATGTTAAATGTATACCTTGCAACAACAATATACAATAATCACGGGTGATCCCAGGTTTTCAAAAACAAAATATGACAGTCACAAGTACATGCTTTCTGGACTGCATCATGGGGAGGCATATTCACTGCTTCATATAATCGTGTTAGTATAGTATAACATTTTCTGAAAATATATTTGAATCCATTTTGTGGGGTTCTTAGTGTACAGGTCTAACGTACGTTGTACCTAAGAGTAAACTTTCTTTGTACATCCTAAGGTCAATGTATGGTTGAACAATTACAAATGAGGCGATTGTAGCATACTGCAGCACCGGTGGAATGAACATGCAGTACTACCAGTGGAAGTACTTATTGTATAATATAGGCGCCTTCTAGAGCATCTGATAAAAACACAATGCATAACGTTACTCTGAAAACCACTGAACGGTGCTTCAAGATGATAAATATATCCCTGCGCTAAAGGGCTTCGCTCATGGGCTTTGACTGGGGCGTGGTCACTTGGCCCTAGTTCAAATGGTGTGACCCTATGTTGGACTTATTTTCCCGACTATTCTGAAATAATTATTTCGTATGCAAGGACATTGAATCCCGTAGAGCCGAATTACGCTCAAATAGAGAATGAGACATTCGCAATTATATATGGTATTAAGAAGAGTAATTTATACTTTAATACATGCCAACAACAATTGACGATCATTGGACCAAACTATGAAATTCCCACCCTGGCTAGAGCAGAATTGATATAGTGATTACTGATTCTTTCATGGTAACAGTGTAATATCGTGAACAGGTCATGTTCAAATAATGCGAGTCGAATCCCTGTATTTAAACCCAACTATGCTGTTCCAGAAGAAAATTACTTGTTCCAGACATCAGGTGAATACTTACTTTTTAAGGCCAATAATATTGTACGTGAAACTTCAAGGGACACAACCCTCTCCAAAATGTATAATTTCACATTCAGAAGTTGGTCTTGTAGGAAGCGAATTGTTTCCATAGAAGATGTATGTGTACTAAGGGCTATCAAAGTTACCTGGATATTCCATGCAAGGAATACTACTTTAAGAGTTGCATGAATGCTACCATGTCATGTGCAAAATAAAGGTTTCGTCGGTCGTTCATATGGTGACCAGAACATCATAGAGACTGTATTTATGCAAAAACTCAAATGATGACACGAAAGGAGCATTTGCTGTTGTGACCATGATTTACATTTCCCTAGCTGACGTATTCATATATAATGTGCGGATATCCAATAACAT
>WXZC020000740.1:0-10957 GCA_011317855.2 Paelopatides confundens
CAATGTTGGTGATTGGTATATTGTCGAATATGATGGATCAATGTTATAAGCATCGGATCGCAGCAGAATGACTATTTGGTTTCAGTGATGGCACGAGCTTGATGTAACTGGAAGTGGTCAACCCCACTTATGAGAGATAATATGGTTAAAACGTTCAACAAACCTGAAGTTGCTAATAGCGGGTGGCCATTTCAAGTTTAGCACAAAATTTGAAATGCAGCTAGGTGAATATGTATTGGTGGTATTTTATGGTTCAGGCTCAGAAACCTAACTGCAAATTTCATGTTTAAATGAGTTCTTATATAACAAATGTGTTTGATAATAAACAAATTTATTTATTTTAATGTTATTGTTAAAAGGATGTATTGTTATTATTGTCCTGCAACTGAATCGTTAAATAATCATTCATTAAACCTGATTTGATTGCCAACAGCTGGATATTAAATTTATAAAGAGTTGTGGGCAGTGATGAACGTTGTTAGTGTCATTAATATCTATGATTATGGACATCAGGATAAAAGCTGGTAACTGCAGTGCAAAATTCAAATGCATTATTGAGCTTTAGCTATAATTACAATATGAATTTGACAACGATGTCGGTGTCCTCCACATACTTAAGATAATTTCCAAACAAAGACAGATTTAACATAAAATTCATTGCCACTGAATGAAAGCCATCAAGTTATAATCATAATATATACCAGCACCAGTCCAGTAGTCATTTTACGAAATTATGTTTTGCATTCCTTAAAATTTTCAACACAACTGCGCTTCATTTCAAACACATTGGCGAAACTGATGAACTGAAAGTAAATGTTTAAATTGATGATATTCCCAGTTAAGTTTACAGTTTATACTACATTGGTGTCAGAGTCCACCTGAAAACTAAACTACAGAGAAAACACTTTCCATGAAATTCTCGGATTACTCATAGAAATGATACCGTAGCATTCAGTTACATGTTCACTTTCTTACCTGTTCCTCAATTTGATTTCTATATTTGGTTGTTATTTTGATCTGTGCTACTTTATTTCTTTCGTTTATACTGAAATGCATGTCTTCCCTAGTCTTTCTGCCGTTCTTGATCGTATATATATGTTTTCTGGACTACTTCTTTTATCAACACAAGTTATATTCTGGGAGCTAGTGAGAGACGGTTTCACTCCATTTTACCGAGAAAGTTTGATCCATTAACTTTACTGAGGCAATCTAAGTCATTCACAAACAAAGTTGGTCAGCTACTCTGTGGAGACTGGGTCTGGACCGAAGCGCCCTCTTAAAATCGCCCCAGCGGTTGAACTCACCCCATCTGACCCATAGACCAAACTTTGTAAAAAAAGTAGCACGTCAGTATATAAAAAAAGTAAAAACTGAGAAAAATATCAGGTTTGGAAGGCGTTGTCAGCCCCCTTTAAAAATCCCACTCCGCCGGTTGAATTCACCCCTTCTAATCCACGGGCCAATATTTGTGAAAACACTATAAAAGAGGGAAAGCTGACAAAATACCAGATTGGGAAGATTTTGTCAGCCCGCTGAACACCCCCCCCCCACTGACTGAATTTACTAGAATGCGGTGAGCAACAAAATGTCAGGAATTTCTCCCTCATTTCCCATAGGCCGATCAACAGAAAATTTGATTTGACAAGAAAATTCCATTTGTTGGAAATTGTTGGCACTTTGTCATAGTAATGAGAAAATAAGCGAGTCTTCCGCTATAAAATTCCAATTTATTATTAAGGCCGTCTTTTTAAATGTTGGGTTTGAATGTGAGGTGTATAATATTAGTTATAAAACAAACGGTGTATTTCTTGTCATAACAGAGATACTAAAAAACGCATTCAGTAGCAAAATTAGTCTCGCTTAGTGGTCTCTCTAGTTTCTCCATGAAAGAATCCCCCTTTTTCTATGAAATCTGTGTTTTTACAGAACAGTCTTAGTCAGTTTTGGTGATTTGCCCTCAACGAAACTGGACACTGGAATAATACACGCTTGATGCTATTCTTAGTATATAATATACCATGAGTCTCAAGCATTTGAATATTGTAAAGTCGATATAGGTTACTTCCTATTCATTTAAGAATGAGATGAGCGTTGTTCATTCTGATCGAATGATTTTGAACTGCTTGTTTGAACCGCTGTAGAGAAGAATATTCTCTCAATAGCGTATCAATTTGATTATAAGCCACTTTTTTTCATTTTTGTTGAATTTGTATTTTGTTCTCTTAGCTGTCTTTTTTGCAGATAGGTAATCTTAAAATTATATATTTGTCTGTTTTAGCCTCATTTAGTGCATATCAGAGCAAAAGTTATAATTTCCCCCTCACTCCGGGATACAAAATTCCGCCTCTGCGCTAGTGTGTCATAAAGGAGTTGTCATTTTCATTTTGGAAGTTACGGTACTGTCTGGATATATTATACTGTATGTCAGAAAATATATATATATATTTTGGGAGGATAAAATGTCAGCTCCCCACCCCAAGTCTTCGGACCTGTGTGACGCCTTGTTGTGAACCTCTGGCATGTTTGGTTTCAGTCTAGTGTCGCCTTGTATTTTCTCAAAGTGGAAACTTTGCAAATGCCTATTTCCGCTTTATAATCCGAGCTGTTTAATATGGAAATGCCCCGTGTCGAAATGTTTGAGAATAATTGAGGGTAATTTCTGATCGTACTTATTAAAGCGACCTGCTGAGCTTTATCGATATTGTGTTTCGCATTAATTAGGAAATGTATCCGTATCCATTAAAATTGATTCCATGTAATCTTCCAGTTTACGACATTGTGTGACCAATGAAAACCAATCAGAGAGAGCTTTATCGATATTGTGTTTCGCATTAATTAGGGAATGTATCCGTATCCATTAAAATTGATTCCATGTAATCTTCCAGTTTACGACATTATGTGACCAATGAAAACCAATCAGAGAGTCGTTTGAATTTAGAGCGCTTTGTACACCTTTATCATGCATATCAATCTAACTTCTCATATTCCTTTGCATGGCTTTTCACGGAATTGAGTAATTCACACCGTTTCTATTCAGCGGGGTTGTTATTCATGTTAACGTTTACCCAGTACAGTAAAACCCCGATTATTCCAGAATTGACTACGTAAAATTTTGCAGAATATGTATGTAACAGTTAAGTATCTAACAGTTTTCGTAACTTCAAATTTCAGCAACTTATATTGCCATACACTTTGTATGAACACTTTCTAAACCAACATCGTTTTCAAAACAGTTTTTAATTCACACTTAGAAAAGAAGAAATGTCACCATACCAATAAGCCCCTCTCGTGTACTTGTATGTACCGACATAATTCGAAACACAATTGCAACTCACACAAAATGTTCCATCGAATGATGTATTAGACTGGTTGGGAATTTTGTTCGCACATTGTCACATAAAGTCCCCGTGGATTTAATCCTCCTACTTTTATTACCGTGGTCGTAAAAATATGGGTATTGCCCTCATACTTATATTACGTGGTCGTAAAAGCTGTGCATTGCCTTCGTAAGAGTATGAAGGCAATGCCAAACTTTTTACTACCACGGTAATAAACGTATTGTCGTGGTCGTAACAAGTTTGGCATTGCCTTCATACATTTATTACGCTCGTCGTATAAGTTGGATAATACCCTTGCAACTGTCGGTACGTCGCATATATAGTATCCACGTTTTGATTGACGTCCGCGGGCCGGCGGAAATATGAGATTCGGAGAAGTCACGGCATTACCTTTTTTTCAAACCTGTTTAACACTAATGCCGTTATTTTAGAGCGTGTGATTTACTGATATTATGTATGTTCGAACAATAACATATAATTTGAGTTACGGTGGCGTTTAATAAGGAATGTATATTAAGAAGAGTGTCAGTCAATTTTTTTTTAAAGAAATTGTGGAAAGGAAGGTTAATTTAAAGTTAATGAGAAGAAAACATATTGTGACTAATAGCTAAAAACAGCAAACAAATGGGTGTTCTGTGATCTTTTGAAATATTGGGAAACAGCTTAAATGAGATTCTACTGAAAGGCATAAAACTGGTTGATGTGATCAAATTCGCCACTGAGATGAATTCTGGCGCAGTTTTTAAAATGAATAAAATGAAGAACTTTCATGGATGGCAATAATTTGTTTATCTTGCATTATTTTTGGGAAAATATTCACAAAAACTATATTAACGCTATTCTGACTTTCATAACATTAGGATGCACCATGATATCCTAGAAAAATTAGTACTGTAATACTATGCTCCTGCAATACTGCAACTAATAGGCCAACTTCACATTGGGGGTAACGTTGACATGTATAATGTGGCTGAAATATCGCGTGAAAGAAATAACAAAATACACTATAACAAAAATAGAAAACTTTATTTTCAGGAACCATCCACAAGAAATGACACAGACACAACATAAGACCATTACAATTATATTTATTTGGCATCATTCAGAATATATTATAATTATATACAAATGAAACCCTAGCAGTTCGGATAATCATAGTTTTACTGTATGTGATGTAATATCTATATTATAGGGAGGACTATATATGTTTTTGATATGTGTTTAGTTTGATAGCTTTATTTCGAATCTGTTGTTGATTTTCATAGCTTCAATTCAAAGCAGTTAGTCTGTGGAGGGGGGTCTTTGTGTGGGATCTTACAAATTACACCTTATCAACGTCATATTTTGTAGTTTTTAATAATATAAGCTACCGGTGTGCTCCTTTGTTTTGTCAAGATTGATTCATGGATAAGATGGAGTAAATCCAACCGGGTGGACGAGGAGTTTCTTGGGCCGCGACAAAGCCTTCGCAACCTGATATTTTATGAGTTTTTCCTTTTAATATTAGTGTGCTACTTTGTGTTCATATCCATGGGATAGATGGGTGAAAAGCGTCCTTTCTTATATGACACCATGTTGCACCTAGGTGGGTGGATATACACTGTTAGTTCGTTATAATAAGTGCATATACTGCGTTCTTATGCAGGATGTATTTTAAAAGTTTAAGATATATTTGGAATGTTCTGTGATGATGTTTTGTCATTATATTCATTTATTCTTCGCTACGTTACATGCTGGTCAGCTCGTTTTTAAAACCCACAAGACCCACAACGTCCATGGTCAATTCAGACTGACATCTTCAGTTGATTAAAGTCGTGGTTCATGTTTTGTTCTTGTAATATCCATATATCAATTTCTAAATCCATACGAACCACGACGTACCAACATAGATAATATTAAAGTTGTGGGTCGTCGGTTTTTTGTAATATCCATATAACAATTGCTACCACACCACGACCCACAACGTACATACATATACAATATGCCAGTCGTGATATCCTTATCGCTATTTCTAGATCACCACGCCAAGTACATGGACAAACTTCACGTCTTCATTTTCTTAACGTCGTGGGTCGTGGGGTTTTTATACATTTATATATAAAATCACCACGACCCACTATGAGATATGGGGGTTGTAAGGTCGTGAAGTCATGTGGGTGTAATAACAACCCACCATGATTAGTTATGGATTAATGAAAACAGAAAATGTATAATAAAAGTACTTAATTGTGCATATAATCCCTTAAATTGGACCACGCCCAACCAACAGGACGGACGTCTACGTACATGTTCGCCTAAGTCAACATATTATGTACCCTCAGCCTCTCAAAACAAAATTAGCAATTCGTAGTTTGGAATGGTTTGTCCTATTGTGATCTTCTACAACACACACACATTGGATATTCTAAGCAGCAAAAACTTGTCTCGGCACTGCACGGTATACGTTGGTATGACTGTGTATTCATGGTTTTGCTTAATTTCCAATTAACCAATGCCATTCACAGACTAATCATTGTGCGTTAAGCGGTACCGTCATTGTCCATTTTTCTGTGTTCTCCGTTCAAATATGTTATAGTCTATATGCAGTTGTATTATTTTGCCCCATGCCTGATTTTTATTAGTTTGTTTGTTTTCAATGGCTAATACAGACATGTATTTACATTTTAAAGGAACATTAGGAGTTTGATTACAACCAGATTACGAATTTTAAAATTCCCTCTTTCATCGCTGACAATGTAGTTTTCAATCACATTTTCAGAATGAGGTATTTCTTTCCACGACTTTTTAAACTCCTCGCAAAGAATTAGGACACCGAAAATAAAATTAAAAACAAACCTTGTCAAATATATTTGTTTACAAACATTGCCTTTCGATTAAAAAATGTTACATATTAAACCAATTAGTTTGAGCAACATTTTTTAATATTTGAATCCAACAGTAATGTTTGTAAAAATATATATGAACCACGGTTCGTTATTGTTTACTTTTTTGTTTCCCTTATTGTTTGCGAGGGATAATTGTATTGGCGAAAAGTACCTCATAATAAAAATGTGATTGGAAATTATCTGGCAATGCTGAGAACAAAGAATTGAAATTGTATAAATCGTAACGATAAGTAGTAGGTACCTATAACCAAACTCATAATGCCCCTTTAAAGCATTAACAATTAACCTATACAATTCCCATTTTGATCATTGTAGTACAAGTGACGCCACTATTTTTATTTAGGCAGTTGTGTATGTGTGTGTTCAACGTTGATGTGGTTACTGCTGATATCTATTTAGGAAATGATAACTGTTTACAACAAAGCCTGATTTGCTGTTCAATGGCATATTCTCAAAATAACAGTTGCGCAATGTACACAAGAAATCCAGTAGATACCTGTGTTGACTGTCAAAGGTTTTAAACATGTTTTCAACATGGATAATAGGTATTTGTTAAGTCCAACCAACTGCCTGGTCCAACATGTAACAACTAGATAAGTATTCCTCAAAGCAACAATTATATACCTGTAAATTTGACGTGTCAGTTTCAACCAAGCGAACAGGTACGTGCTTAAAACTAGATGGCCTAACATAACGTTTCGACCATCTCAACATGTACATTTCATGTTGAAACCAACATGTCCTGTTACAAGACCCTGTTTCAACAGGAACATGTTGGTTGTTACTTTAAAACAACAACATTACCCATATGACCCACACATATCGCGTTTCGTTTTTTTTAAGTAAGATATATGTAGCTATTTAAAGATCCACAACGTACCTGGTCAAATGCCACGTCTTCATTTTATAGGTCATGAAGGTTTCAGTAAGGTATACTGATATCCACACGACTCACAATATACATACATATACAATATTAACGTCGAGGATGTTTTAGTAATATACATATACCTGTTTGTAAAATCCAAAACTGACGTGGTCAAATGTCATATCTTCATTTTATTAAAATTGTGAGTGGTGTTTTTAATAATGGTAGTGGTGAAACCAGAGGAAGTGGAGAGGGCCATATGTAGATGGAGGGGAGTGAGCCTATTCAGAGGCGGGGGGTTGGGTGCAACCAGAGTTAGGGAGATAGAATAGGGGGCCAGGTGAAGTAGCAAGAGCCAAAGTAGATGTGTATCCATAGATATGGGAAGTGGTTTAACAAGAGAGACAGATTAGGGGGTGTAGCTATGACGGGCAGAGGGGTATAGACAGGGATGTGAAATGCGACCTAGCAAGTGGGAGAGGGTGAGTGTAGCCAGAAGAGGATAGGGAGGGAGTAAGGCGTAGCCAGATGGAGGGAGAGTAAAACTCCCATGGAGTTAACTAATAGTCAAATAGTATTGAGTAGGATCATATTGGGTCCAGTTGAACGGGATCCAGTTGTTGAATGGGATACCATTGAAGATGTCCAAAATTTCACGTTAGGCCCTATTGCACATGATGTAATGGGATCCCATTAGGGCCTTTTGCAATGGGATTCAAAGGGAATTTTATCCTGGGATAGTAGTACAAGTAATCCTACCAATAGCAAAACTGAAAATATCATCGAATGCATAGCCGCGAACAATCCTAAACATATTTTCCAGAACAAATTTAGATGAACGACCATATTATTTTGGTTAAAAGCCAAATCAGGTCACTTGTTTGTTGAAAACCAAATAAACGAAATCATAGAAAATATTTAGTTTGGTTTATAGTTTCAGTTATTTTACGACGCTAAGCTGCCACATACATGTGGGAAGCCGAAGTGGTTTGCAACTTACATTTCACGTCGGGTGGCATTTTACATCTAGACCCCAAATTGGCCCCACTCTGATACTTGACACTTTAACGCTGAGCACCCAGCAGTACAGCAGTATGTCCCTTTTTAAAGTCTTGGCAATGACTCGGCTAGGAATCGAACTCCCAACCTCCCGGCTGCAATTGAATAATGATTACTGACTTCCAACGTATTTAAGGTCATATTGATATGATACATATCATCATTATACATATACACAATGGAAACATTTAAAATGCATGATTATAAAAAAAAAATACTCAGGTTTTCACTTAAAATATCTTTTACTTAGTAAACATCACTTATTATCCAGCACGGTATATGTATGGATGCCTATATTAGCCATGGAAAGTATACAATGTTAAAGGTGCATGCGTATAGGCCTACTGTATGTATAACCTATATTTCCATTATTATGTAGCTAACCTATTACTGGATTCCATACAAAATAATACTGCTATTATTGCTCGTTTGTGTTATTGGCTTATTGTTTGTCGGCAAGCACAATTATTATGAAGACTAAATATAACAATTTATCGAGGACAACATTTAAGCTAAATTTGTCTTACAAAAGTACAAAATCGCAACCTTGATCTTGAAGACCTGAATCATTATGCCCACGCAATCTAACAGCCAGTGGAAGATTGAGAAGATGCAGTCTCTTGTATGGAACCTCCTTTAGAAATCAACATAGACAGATAGTTATATAGTACAGTACTATACGTTTTCCAGAAATATATACTCTTTAGAAAAATAGGCATTCAATGTATTTAATAGCATATTCAAGAGTATATCATGAACTGTTTGTAATTATTGTCTATACCAACAATATTTTCCTCTTTAGAAATCTAACATTTCCCATGATCATAACTACGCACGCTTATACTAATATCATAATTTACTTGACACTGTGATAGTGACATCCTTGATGACAAAAAAACATCAATATTCAACCATTTCCCACGTTAGAATATAGCCTAGATCATAATATATTACAATAAGTCCTAATACAATCACTGAGTATACACAAAAGAAGTCCTAACTTAGTAAAGCACTCGGTATGCACGAAACGTTATGGCTATACAGTGTAACATATGGTATCATGCTCAAATCATGTGGGACTGTGTACGTTAGGCTACCGAAATATGAATCAACTAAAGTCAGGCGGTATGATGATCTATGATCTAGGCGGAATTGTATAATATAGCCTAGATCATACTGTATTACATGCAATTGTCGCCAAAGATGTCCTAACTTAGTTAGAGAGCACTGAGTATACACGAAATAAATCCTATATTAGTAAAGCACTCAGTATGCACGAAACGTAATGCAATAATATACACCAAAACTACACATTGTAACATATTATATGCTCAAATTATGTGAAACTGTGTACGTTAGGCTACCGAATTTATGAATCCGCTAACGTCAGATTGGAGTACCACATTCGGTGCTCCAAAAATCACCTTTCTCAGATGAGTTCCAACTTTTTACAAATAATTTACGAAATCGATATTTTTACGCAAATATGGCCTTGTAAGACGGAACGTACCACAATGGTACAGATCGAAAATGTTGGCTTACCTCCATTTTGTTGAGTTGTCCGGTGATGAGAAAACAACGAATTTCTAAGTTATAACCCAGGTCCACACTTCTAAATAGCATATTTTCATCTAATCTAGCTCGTTTTTTTTCGTGTGGGATAGGAAGTCGGGGGTCACCGACCTCGGTGATTCACCCAACCTAGCAAATCATAATGATTTCTCCACGCAATTGATTTGCGTGTTCTTTCTAACTAGCTTTGTGCGGTGTAAATCTTTGGATTCTATCGGATTCTTAATTGTTTCCGTCGGATTTACCATTGGGATTGCGTCGATGTTTTGTATACTTGCGGACCTCTGGCCAGAATTTGGGTCAATTTGAGCACCCAAACTTAACTATCTATTACCTTACAACTTTGGTGCTAGGCTAGGTCGCATCCGTAGCGGACTTTATATTGTGGGTAACATAGCCTCGTAGCCTAACACACAAAATCCACAGTACTTTTTATCACGTGAAAATCCGGTCGAAAACATTTCTTCCGCGTTCCTTTTCAGGTTGATCCATTTTTTCACTGTAGATCTTTGCAGGTATTGGTCCGTATCCTCCACCCTTGTTTTATAGTTAATAGTGTTTATAGTGTCAGTTACTTTACGACGCTAAGCTGCCACATATACAATGTTCGAAATACGGGGATCTGTGTGTATTTGACCCCCTCCCCCCCCAGAAAAAAAATGAGGTTGAAATCCGCAATTGCCTTTTTGTGGGGAACCCAGGGGGTCCTTATAAACCCTCCCCACATTCATTTTTGAAGGGATCCCATCAAAGTAAAAAGTGATCGACCCCTTTCCCCGCCCTTGTCCTTTAAACACAGTATATTTTTATACATATTGTTTTATTGTCTGGCACAATTTGTATGGTACCCAGATGGTTCAGATAGGTGACCTTAAAATACCATTTTTTCTCAGAAGTGGAGGTATGTCCCCTTCTCTCTAACACAAGCCCACATAATCCATTTTAGCTACGGCCACAGATCAGGACAAAATTTCTCAAAGTAAAGTTATAGTCCCCACCCCTCTGCTTTCCTGTCTCTGCACTGGTTTGTCAGAATTGTTATCTTGGACGTTATGGCGTTGATTGGAAATTTGGGACTTTATGTTGGGACAATCATATATTTTTGTTGTGTAAGAGCTTATTGGTACCCCTGATTGTGGATATAAATGTACTTCCCACGCAAAAGGTAGCATCATTTTTAATATAAGCATCCTTAATTCTGCCAAAAATTATTCAAAGGGTATTCCCGCCCTTTA
>WXZC020000741.1:0-10956 GCA_011317855.2 Paelopatides confundens
TATCTATATATATATATATATATATATATATATATATATATATATATTTGTATTGCAGAAGCCTCTTTGAGAATAATCTGACAAGTCTTCCTGAAAAGATATTTTCCAATCTCACTGCTCTAAAATATGTGTAAGTATCAACGTCATGAGTTTAAAACGATAAAGTATTTTATTGTTCTGCACTATGACCATACAATACGCGGCAGGCATGTACACTTACTTCTAGTACATTATTAATGTATGTAAATACTAAATAAAATGTTAACTATACGATTGTTATATTGCTGTTAATTAATTGTTTATTTACTTTGATGAAGTGCGGAGCGATGAAAAAACACGATTTATATGAATTATACTTTTAACATTTATTAAATTGTCTATACTTTTCTTAAGAATTGATGATTAATGGAGAATACCATTACTGCTTCTAGTATAGGTCGACGTACCAACTGAAGCTATTTTAAAGAGGTAACATGGAAATTAATTACACCCTTACACCACATGTACAAATACACAATACAATGTGATAATCATAAATACTTCTCCTGAATTCGCAATAATACTAATGTTAAGGATAACCGAAGATAACATACGTGTTCTTTTCTTTGTCGATCGATGTATGTGCATGCGTGAGTGTTCATGCCGTTGGTAGGACGACAAATGTAATAAATTTCCACAAGTGTGATAATTATTACATAATACAATATGTTTTAGAGTTGGTTTCAACTAACTTAGGTCAACTTACAACGAAATATTAGGTTCATCTTCTTGAGACACTACATAAGCTATGTATAACCTTGTAGTATAGCGACCTAGGCTGTTTGGTCAACTGTTCCCGAGTGCTTTGGCGCAATGGGGGAATGGGTGGGTGAGGAGTGCGTAGATTTAAGAGGTCTACAAATATAACCGGGGTCTGAACTGCTGCCCCAATAAAAATTTCGTAAATTTATATGTTCATAACATTTTTCAGGATCGTATGTTACGTTGGTTGGTTTGTTGAGTGTTCTTCCAACGCCTCAATTTAATACCAACCAATCCATATATATATGTTGGTATTGATGACAATTATTCAATTTTAAGCTTTAAAATGATTTAGATGACAATTATGACTAAGGCGGAGGTAAAAAGGGCTTGTCGCAACAATAACAAGCATAATTACAATGTATAGAGCATCATTGTGAAAGCTACAGTGACGGACCCGAGTCTGTGAAATATCGTCGATCACTTCGCAATGAGAGATATATTGATTGGGCAAACCATAATGTGTGTGATTTGAATGACCCACAGTCAGTGCATGGTTAAACGCTCAAGTAGTGTTGACCATATTTTTTTCTTCAAAATGACAAGTATAAAGGGATGTTATCAGATTGCCTTATATGGGATGAAAAATATGACTAGCACCAGAACCAAGGGATGATACGATTTGAAAGTTTTCATTATATAAGTTAGATGCTGTGAATATTGTTTTTAACTCAGTGGTCACCATATATATGACATTGTCCCTTGTAGTCAAGGTTGTGTGCCCATGATATAAAGGGCGGATCCCGTCGATGTAAAGGAAAATCTGGTTCAACCAGTGGGTGTCATTCCCGATAGTGTACATATTACTCGCGCATAATTTCCTGCGACTTAAAGTTACCTACATAGCACAGTTGATAGGTCAAAGCCGTAAACTGACATTTACCATTTCTCGGTGGATCATCAGTTAGATGAAACTGATGATCTTCTAATATTTGAAGATAATGATCTCTCTGCATTGGAACTAGTAACATGTTCTGTTCACTTCCTGTTGTTGCTTTTCGAGTATTGTACTTTTTGCTTTCCTTTTCTTCCCGAAAGGTCAGGCTTAAGATGTCGTTAACATTAATCATCTTCGCTCGCGCTGTCCAGATGATGTTTATACGAGTGGAGTTTTAGATGTCTCTTTTTCTACCAGTGCTTATATTACGTTTTGATTCATTGTAACATTGATACCTTATGTGTTATCCAGTTCACCTACTCTGTTTGTAGAATGGGCAATAGTATTTTATTTGGATTTTTAATTATACTTCTATCGCAACGTTTTGTTGCAGAGAGAGAATTATTCTCCTCATCGCCACCATTTCTTATCAGCTTTGGTAGGATTCCATCTATGACCACATGGGCCACCAATCCTTCACTTGCTGTGACTGTGTTACAATGATATCTGGACTTCCGTGTAAAGTATATCTCAAACGGCGATTTTCGTATAGTCAGTTCACCGTTCGACAACGTGAAACGACAAACGGCCGATTCCTGGGCATCGCTCCTTTACAGGAGGCTGCGACTCATCGCTTACTATATTGTGTAGAGCGACGTATCCCATCAGGAAATTCCAATCAATACCTGTTACAATTTAAACATGTATTGACTGGTTTTAAGAGGTACCTGTTAAAACCCATTATCTTAACAGGTAATTTTAAGAGGTACATGGTAAGCTAATGGGTTTTAACAGGCACCTGTTAGATTTACACGTTACCAGAACAGGTAAATCTAACATGTAACTACTTGTAATGTAACAAATTTAACGGCATGTTAAACCCATTGGTCTGTATTTGAGGATATCTTCTTGGTGGTATTATACTATCAGTGCACTCCATACACACATACACATGAATCATATGTATATCAGAGTGTCAGTATGCATTGTGTATATAACAAGTTTGAGGCTCTGGAAGCAGCGTCTAATAACTGTTTTTTGTCGTCATTATACACACCTTATTGTTGTTTTCCAACTTCGGTGGCTTGAAACGAATCAGGTTCGTTTCGATACTGGTACAGACGAGAGACCAATGGTTTCACAGCATATGGCGACCAACTTAGCTTAGCCTACACTATAGCTATAATGTATACTTTGCTGTATATATAGAGTGAAACCAACTTAGCAAACATGAATTGCTTGGTCGATCACAGACCCCCCCCCCCCAATCTATATTATAGATTTTGGAAAATACAAATTGTTGATTGTGTGCTGTGTATGATAATTGTATTTGTTTTATACCATTAGTGAAATGATTATTGTATATTTTCTGTGTATTTCATATTCAAAGAATGGAATGGAAAGAATATCATGGTACATGATATTTCACAAGTATAATTCTGCTGCATCTCTGTTTTTTATACGTAAACATAACTTTTTATCTTTTTCATAGCTACTATTTTGCTGTGTTAATTGATTTGATCATTTCAAACTGTACTTGTCCAAAAGTGTGATCTGAACTGGTTTCAGTCCAATGATGTCCTTCGATATATCCTGCAATGACCCAAAAGCTGATAATATCCTGTTAAAACGTGTAAATGCCTGTCAGGGTCTGATGATACCTGTCAGGGACTGAAAGTACCTGACAATACCTGACAGTACCTGATAATACCTGACAGTACCTGATAATACCTGACAGTACCTGATAATAACTTGGAAAGAAAAGGAATTGTTACGCGAAACATACATAGTTTTTTATTCATTTAGCGCATTCTACGCATTGTCTAGCCCACTGGTTGGTAAAGTGCGACCTTGCGTTCAAAACTCCATCAATCCAGCCGGCGGATTGTAAGAATTAAATCTCCTAGATACGTTCATGGTAGCTATGAAAAACGATGTACAGTAGAGCACACTGTCTTGTGAAATGTTAACATAACACATGTAAATGCGCAAGTAGAACTCTCTGATATTTTATTTCCCATATAATGTAATATTTCACTTTTTATCACGGAAGTAGGTACATCATTACGGTCTGCAGATTTGGTACTACGAGGACAATGTCGTGCCCACTCGTGGTCTGGAAACTTCTTATATATTTAGACTAGCAACACATTTGTGTATACAGTCGAATACAAATTTCACATTTCCTTGCATGTCATTTTGCTAAAAGATTTGTATGTTATATGGAAACTTGCCCAACGTGTGAAAGAAGATTTCCAGGAATTAATTTGTGAAACGTTTCCCATATAACTGGAATTGTATTTCATGGCGAAACACGTCAAATGAATTAGCCCGCCATTAATACCAAATTCATGTCAGTTTCGCAAAACATGTTGCCGTCGTAAAACTGTAGTAGCCGTTTGCGAGAAACATATGTTGAAAACAATTAATGTCGCATTATGCGAGAAAGGAAGATTGGAACTTCAATTGCACGACGAGGATAGCCTAATATATTAGTATTAATATTTAATATAGTGCCCAAATAAATGTACAGTGGCCAATGTGAGTATATTCTGCATAATACAACATACAGTATCACTATCATTGGGCATATCATATGGCAAATCAACACTGGGAAAAGAAATACAATGAACTGAACTTGTTCACTTGGGATATGAAATGAAATAAAGGAATATTCGGCGTTGTTTATAGAATGACAGGGCCTTGAAATTTGCGACGGAGTCACATAATATATATTCACACCATATTGTTGGTCGGAAAGGGCATTCGTCAAACATAACTGCATCAATCTGTAAATCTAACAGGTGAGGCCCGATGTTTCGCATCCTGTCCAACGGGTTTATGATAAATCTAGCCGTCACCGACTGGTCCTACGCTATCTATACTGTGTGTTAGTATATTTTAATTTATATAGAGTATGGTATTTTGCAATACATGAAAAGTAAATATGTGGGTATTTTATAATGACTTGCACATGGTATGAAGGGAGGGGAAGGTAATTTAATCCAGGAGGAAAAAGCCAGTGTCGTTTTATGATGGAACGTTTAGGTTCATATCCTGCACTTGCTCAATACAGTGACGTGCGGCGTATGAAAACTTGTTGGGGTCTATAGTCAAATCCCACGTCATCGAGGCCGTAGCGTGATCAAGCAATATTTTCTAATATTGAGAACATTACTTCTCTAGTATACGTACCGATAATCGTGTTTCCCATATGGGTTATATAATACAGGGGACCCATGGTATATACTACATGCGCGAGAATAACGGTTACCCGAATCTCAAATCTATGTATCACTTGAAACGTACAGACGTATGGTGCACGCTTCTTCATTAATAACTTGTGACATATAAGATATTGTATGGACTTGAGGCATTCATATTTTGAGTGTAAAATACACCTCAATCATTTTAAGACCTTTTTAATTCGATCGATTTCATAGACAACACAATGTCAGTAACCTGGGCAAAATAGGAGTCCATTTTTGACATTGAACTTACTTATATTACGGCAAAGCATTTACATGCCACTGTTATTACACTTGAGGTCATTCATTATAATTGGGGTCTCACCATACGTCCAGCCTGGAAATAATATCCCGGTATGGGAATGTCGACATATGTGGATGATTCGTAAAAGACGGATAATGTATTGGTGAAGATCAACAGTCGTCAAAAGGTCAGCAGAGGTCAGAATATGATATATTATGAAACGCCTCAATACATTGCTTTGTTTGGGTGTTTATTGTTTTTGGGTGAAGTGTAAGCAATTGTTGAAGCTTATAATGTGAATATGAATATAATTTGGTGTTCGGTTTGTCCATATTATGTATTAAAGCATATTGCCTTCGGTGGGGTCAACGATCAGTAGGGATCAGCTTAGATAAACAGATGTCGCGGTCAGCAAAGTAAATTGTTCATACATGATATCGCAAGAAGGGAGACATTGACAGACTTTATACTTTACATACGGATGCCCATATTAACGTCATATGAGGTCAGCAGAGGTCACAATTTAATAGCCTTGTAAACACGCTTTTTCGATTACCATATTACGATATTAAATATAATAATCATATTATTTTGGTGAATGATCAGCAGATGTCGCAATGAATCAGAAAACATTGTAGATAAAATTTGTCGCAGATTATACTTCATATTTTAATGTTCTTATTAAGTTCGAGAAGATTTAGGATATCCAATTCTTAACCGTGTGCCCCGGAAATTGTATTTTCAGATTCATTTGCAGTAACCAATTGACGTCTCTTCCTGAAAAGATATTTTATAATATCAAGGGGCTTAAAATACTGTAAGTATTTAATATAGGTTGATGCTAACTTTGTCATTATCCTTAATATTAGCAAAATCGCTATCATTATGTGATCGCTATAGCCATCGCCATACCATCGCCATACCATCATATATATTTATCATAACCAGGGGCAGCGATTTGGGGGACATTATATCTGATGTCCCCAAATACTTTCCAAATCATATTATTTTCACCCCCTCCTCTAAAAATGAATCTGGTATAGAATTATAATAAACACCTGAACATTTTTCGCGCGCTATATCTTTTCCGTTCCTCATTTCTCCAGTTTCGTGTTTTACGTTACAATTTTCACACTGTGTGTATATAGCCTCTCTTCAGATATGTCCCAAGTTATGTCACACACATTGGCGTCACCACATGGGAAGAGTTAGGAAAGAATACATATCCCCAACCCGATGATATGCTACTGGGAAAGCCATGTGGTTTGTTCGGCGGATCATGCCGTTTGCATATGGATTTGGATATTAGGTAGATTCAGGTTCGTGTGGTTCCTATGCTGCATTTTGTTTGGGTGTGGAGGAGGGGGAAAAAGGAGAATAAGAGGAGGGCAGGGAGTGGTGGAAACCCCTCCCCTTCTTAATTAAACAAATTTAATGTTTACTTATTCGTTTTGATTGTCTGACATACCTTTATATGTTATTATAAGGCACCATTTTGCTGATATATACATTTAAAATTCCATGTTTTTGCAGAAGAGGACCAGTTTTTCATATCAAAGTTATATTTCCACCATTACGGTATTTACGGAAACTAAATCCCCTATCTGCACTGGTGCGTAAGCAAGGCATTGACATTTGTTATTTCGAAAGTTATAGAATTGGCATGAAATATGGAACCATAGGACAAAAATGTTTACCATACTTTTAGCTAATTTTCCTCCTGAATACATAATAATATCATACACAGTTATCGTGGTGGACGTTATAACAAATATATTAAACAAAACGCGTTTGTAATTTGCATTATGTTGGGTATTGTTACAGTCATATGTACATGTGGCTTATGTTGAATGGATTGAATAATATGGCATTGCAAAACGTCCTATAATAATTCTTACTGGTTTCTAATGTCGATGTTTTCTTATATGTTAAGATCGTTACAAATGTAAATACTTTTGTTTTCAGATATCTTTACAGCAACAAATTGACAACGCTTCCAGATATGGTATTTTCCAGCCTCTCTGAATTAGAGAGCTTGTAAGTTTTTGTTATGGGATATCTCGAGTCATATTAACATGTTCTCTAAGCTGGGAAACAAGGAACTGGGAAACAAGGAAATATTTTAAAATTGTCCAGATTAGGATGGAGTTAATTTTGTTCGTGAAGAGTTGGACGTTTCTGATATATTTATTGACACCATTGGAGCTAAGTAAATATAGGATGTTGAGACAAGTCCTAAATATTTAGGTTTAATCAATGCAATATTACTAGGACTGTAAACTGCCTCATGTCCATCATAGAATAATTCTTAATTTTAATGGATATTCACAGATATTTTATTGTCAACCACAATGTATTATAATATACTTGGCAACTTTCTACCTGTATTCCAGAAGCATATGGGACAACAATTTGACAAGTTTATCTGAAAATATATTTTCTGATCTCACTGCTCTAGAACAATTGTAAGTATAAAATGCATGACTTAATAGATAATACAAGAATAATACACACGCTCTGAACTGTAAATACCTTGTTTCTTTTATTGATCGTTCTGTCATTTTAATGAACGCTAGACGAAAGTTTATATTTTCGCTACGGATGAACATAAGAAAATAAGAGGTTAATTAGGCAACCTTTTGTGTATTTTTTTTACTGAAAACACATAAGTTTGAAAATTACAGTGTATTTTCTTTATTAATATAAGATGAATGAACCTTTAGCGACCGGCAGATGTCACAAATCGAAAACCCTGTGAACACGATATATAAAAAATGTAAAAGATGTACATATTACATATAATATGCATATTGTTTTGGTGGAGGTGAACGGTCAGCAGAGATAGAAAGTAGAAAGTAAAAACTTTTTATACACGATATATCCACATACCAGGTAACATATCCACTGAAAACGCTCCTTCCTGTTTTATAAGTGTTAGTGTATACACAAAAGAATCTTACACATGCTGTCCGAGCGCTGATCGAAAACTATATGTGGCAAGTTAGGACGAAGTCTTTCTTCAGTAGAGGTAAAAGTATTACAATAGTATTGTACTTGGAACAATTCCATGTTCTTATTGAATACTTGCTTTTGTAATAAAATCAAAAGAAAAGATAGAAATTTGTAGCTTGGGTGTGACACTATTTTATCAATTTTGCAACTATATGCTGGGTTTCAGTGGGATTTTCTCTTGACAGTTAGGAACATTTCTCCTGCACCTGAAATGGACTGTTCCGTGTAAAAACACATATGTGGCTTCCAGTTTTGAACTTGCGATTTTGGTCTTCTCGTGATATATTCATGTAAAACGAATGCATAAATCCCACCTTGAATTACCAAAGGAATGTTCTGATTGTTTTTATTTTGGAACAGGCAAGGTGGAAATTCCCTTTGAAACCCTTTGGTCTCAAAGAATCCCTTAGAGTTATGGAATTTTGTCAAAGGGTTTCATTCTAAAGGAGTCCAAATGGAGGGTTTAACCCTAATTGATTTCTAAGGGTTTCATCTCAAAGGGTGTCAACCTAAATGGTTTATTTCAGGGGTTTCATACTGCAGGGTTTCGTCTGGAAAGATATTTATCGGGGGTTTGTTGTGGATTTTAATTATATATTCATTGCAAATGTTACATTTACCATTTTTATAACGTTATTTATAACATTATTAAAAACTTCGAAGTAACATTTTAAAGATGTTTTAAAAATATCATTGTGTTTTCTAGGAACCAGTAAAACATCACAATATGTGTGATTTAAGGCTATGAGAGTATTTTGCATATACTTATGCCGGAATTTCCCTCAAGGTATGGTCAGTGAATGTAACATATGTCTCATTTTCTGAAGAAAAGTGAAGCATCACTCAAGTATGATGTCGGGAATCCAGTAAAACTAAATTGATGCCACGGTTGTCTGCGGCAATCATGTTCGTAGATAATATCAGGGGAGCACTATAATTATTTTAAACGCTTTCCACAAAGGTTTGTGACCAAGAGAAGCCATTCATATAGTTCAAATCCTTTGCAACACATATAAAAAGAACACTTTGGATAGGTGAAACTCTTAACAAAACTAGTTGATGAAACCCTTTCGAAAGATGTGTGTAAAATGCGCACCTGTTGGATAATTAATACCTTTTGCATTCCAGTTAATATAACCCATCAACATTTTAGCCCTTTGTATATCTACAATCTACTAGTGGATCAGTTGGAAAATATAATTTGGAGAAAACGAAATCATTTAAATACATTTGGAACCGTTTGACAACCTTTGCACATTTTGGCAACCCTTTGTGACATTTAGCATTCCTAAAATATGTTAATGGGTATTGTCATATGAATGTGGATTAAATAAAGAATTTTGTGGTGACATATCTTGATCAACATATGTTTCCCCGTTGGCGAACAATCGTGACTCCGTCGACTTAAATTATGTAACAATAAAACACGGTGACTTTGAAAGTCAAAATCAGAATGAGATTGAACTATATCTATTGACGAAAAATACCTCTAGAATATGTCCTTTAATAAAGGTTTGTAGCACTGGCGAGTCATGTTACCCCAGTTTGTATTTTTTTAATAATTTCTAGTTACGTGATATCAGTTAATTCTCCATTGAACTAACACTCATTCATGTTTTTGTAAATAAAAATGTGCAGTTATGTTCCATTCTTTACATGCGCGAATTATGATTTACATTTTGCTCAAGGTGAGATGTTATAGTAATGCTACAGTATGAACGTTGAAACACTGCACGTCTGATTCCGCGTTAGACAGTAACGACCAGATATGCATTGTACTTGTAACATTGTGTTTTTTGACTGTATGTGTCTCATGTGCATCACTGCTTCAAACGTGAAAGTTCTCATACTGTACGTATTTGTAATGCCGTGTAAATGTATCATGACACACAATTATTGTTCAAATGTGAAGGTTAAATATCGTGTATATTGGCTGTGCATATGAGCGATATATTCCGATTGGTAATATACTTCATATATGATTGTACCTGTTTAAGTATGATAGGCATGTTGTTTTGGCGAAGATGAAAGGTTAATATGGACAATAAAGCCCTAAATATTAAACGTTCACATTGTTATACACACAACGTTAATGACACATATGTGGTGTTTAATAATAGTACCGTATTGACTTAGTCAAGGCTCCAACACGATATTATAGGACCTTTCGCATCATACTGATGTTTAAAGAATTACATATATATTATTAACACTCTCGTAATACTAAATTGATCAATATCATCGTAGATTTAGGATATCAATACTTCAAGTTATGTTTTTTTTCAGATATATTTTTGATAATCAATTGACGTCTCTTCCTGAACATATATTTTCTAATCTCACGGGACTTATATGGTTGTAAGTATTTGTAATAGTTTTATGATACTATTTCAAAATGTATAACTCAATTAATATTGATATCCTTTACATGATTGTTTTTGCAATCGCCATCAACATAGCCGAATTTCGCATGAAACCCCTTCATGACGCCTTCTGGGTTGCATCGAATGTAACTGGAGTGTGATCCCTAGTTACATGGTATGCAATGTTCCGTGGTTTCTGTCTGGCACGCCATTGCAAATACATGGCTTATTATTGCCAAGCACCAACATAGGATTGGATAGCTCATTACTTGTATTCCTGTGGTCACTGGTTCGTATCCCAACGTTTAAATGTAATAGAATATTTCGACCGTGCCCTGCAGGTCTTCGTCAGTTTCGTCAGCTATATATATATATATATATATATATATATATATATATATATATATATAT
>WXZC020000742.1:0-10955 GCA_011317855.2 Paelopatides confundens
GTAACTTTTTAATGTTCACAGACATACATAATGTATAACCTACTATTCAAATACAGATCGTAAAGACCATGTATCCGAGTTTAGCTGACGGCGACGTAAGTGACATGAAAACAATTACAATAAGATGTTATAAAAAGATGTGCATTTTGTAATACACATGTATACATCAATGGCATATACTCATACATGTTCACATCAATTCATAAGAGGTAGCACCTCTTCGTGAATTAGTTCGTCTTGTCTTTGGTTGTTCCGGAACAAGTTTCTCCCTCCTTGGAAACAGTCTCTTCTGCACATAATTCTACCAATCTTCAAGAAAGTCACAGCTGGAGGGAAATGGAATTTTCTACATTGTGATATACACAGATTAATATATATGTAAAATACGCGCTCGTCGTTTGCATTATAATATGATTATCCCCACTGTTAAATGAGATTGTAAACTAACATAAGGTATTTCTTATAATACCGTAGTAACATTTTGTGATGCATGTAGGCATTGAAGAGTATGTCGCTGATGTAACATTAATTATATTCCAGTAACATTAACATATATACCAATCATGTGGTGACAATGTATATAGTTATTACAAGCCAAATTTGTTTCATATTGGTAAATACTTCAAAATGAAAATATATTTTATACTTGGACAATAACATTGGTTTCGTTGAATCCTTCCTTAAATGTATTATGTTGTCTAATATGTAATCATAAGTTACCATACTTATAATTATTATATACAAATCAGAACATAAAAGTCATAGCAGTTCATTTCAGCTCCTCCATCCACTTACCAAAGGCGATACCTACAACACTGATGTTTAATGTGACCAGAAACGTGACCATTATATCGACTGAGAGCTTTCCACTGAATGACTCCGGGGCTGGAACTGCAGCAACAAGCATGTTCAAGAATATTGCCCAGAGAGACGCGAGCTGAAAATCCATATAATATGTTTATGTCGGTTATGTTGTCATATAATTGGAGAAAAGGACTATGTATATTTAGATCACGTGGTGCAACAGCCTGAATATCGCACACACTCATGTACGTATTGTTTGGTGCGTAAGCATACCGACACGTGGTTGCACCTTCGAAATCACATTTGCTGTACTTCATGTTTACGATTTGCTGAAAGCTAGTCATGCACATGTTTACTGAACAAATGAAAAAGGTTAATTGTATACCAACTCAGCGGTTGTCATTTAATATGCAAATGACGAAGAGCATGTAAAAATTCTTTTGTCTGTCCATTATTCTATTTTAATGACTAGTATGGTATACTCATGTCATATAATATGGCCTAAGTTTTAATTTAAAAGGAGTGTTTTTCTTCACCTACGCTACAACTTACCTGCAAATAATACTCGGTCTTGTCTTTCATTGGCTTGAAGGAGATATGTAAAATCAAGAAGATGACCGCCAATGTTAATGTGATTGTGATAGCAAAATAACTGTTCCATCCAAATAACACTATCACGAACGTTTGTGAAACTTTTCGGGCAAGTTCGATGATTTCCCAGAACCAGAAGTTACTCTTGTAGTTTTCATTAAGAAATCTCAACCACGTTGACGAATTATGTTGGTCATCATATTCTCGAAGCTCACCGGCATGATGTCTTGGAGAATATTTCCACAGAAGAATGAAAAGAACTACTGGGAGTACAATGACATATATCGATGAACAGTAAGACGCGATTTGAAAGTGATGATGTTTGGTTGTAGAACAATTAATAGAGTAATCCGATCGTAGAATGCTAATGTTATGAACATCACTCTCGTCAAGATAATACGTGTCACAAGTCGGACCGTACAGCGCAAATGTAACGTTACAAGTTGATGTGTATGTCACGAATAGCATCAATACAAGAAAGGTGAGAATGTTGTTTTGGTATCGTCGCAAGCGTGAGTTGATATCATTGGCGTTTGCTTTATGTATCTTTGCTGAAACTATTGCATGGAGTTTCACCACAGCAACAGCAAACATAGCACATACCATGGCAAAATATGGAAAGATAGAACCCAGAGTGAAGGCAGTGTACGGTGTTAGTTGAAGCACAGAATAAAAACAACTAGGCTTAATCATTATGCTTGAAATGTTAAATTGCAGAAAATCTAACCACTCAGCAATGTTTTTAAAAAGCGTAGGCCAAAATATTACATCGATTGATTTCCAAAATTCTCCCATGATTTGATAAAACCCAAGAACAATTTTGCCTAAGGCTAGAGTACTGTCAACGAGTGACCGAGACCGTCTGCTTTGTTTGTGGTAAGACTTAAAGATGAGACCAAGGAAAATACAAACAACAATAATACTAAGGGAAAATTCTAAAATAAATATTGAAAACTTAGGACAATGACGACAAAATCCAAATATTGGAAAGAATTTTTCTTTGCAAGCTGTACACATCCAACCAGTGTAACCTTCAGCACAATTTCCTGCAATGAGGTCTACATCATTGAGACATCTATCGCTTTTGAAACATTTGTGAATTTTTGGAAGAGATCCTTTAAATGTTATTGTATTTGTATCGTAAGAGTCACTAAATGTCTGCAGGTTTACAACAAAGCGTTTGTAGTCATCGATATTTGTGTAACTCCAATTCCAGTAGTAGTTTGGTCTTATGGTCATGTAATCATTCGTGCATTTTACCCCATCCGGTGAACAAGGCTCACATTTACCAAACCGATCTCGTCTAAAATATTTTTCTAGGCACACGCATGCTCGAAATCCTGCAGATTGATTTTTGTTTGTTCCAATTGGACAAACCTTACAACTCAAAGGGCTGTCTCCTGAACCTTCCTTTACAAATGTTCCTGGGTTACAGGTTTTACAGTTGATGGATATGCCGTCCGATGAATACTGACCAACTTGATCTTGATAAAATCCACCTTTGAAAAATCAAATGACATTATGTAGATTAAGAGGTATGTTCTACTCATATTCAACAAATACATTCGTGCTGATATGTAGTTTCGTAGTAGTTATTCTTAAGATTATATTTAATTTCATCGATGAATACAGTTTAATCAAATGATTTATCGACTATTAGATAATAAACATGTATACTATAGAACTAAATTTGAAATAAATATTAATGGAAATAAAACTATACGATAACATTTTTATGTACAATGGTGATTATTCTTTCTCCATGTTTCGCAATTTTATAGTATACATGAGGTAGATTCGTAAAAGTATTTATACCTTTCGGACAATTTGTGCAAACTCCTTTCGCGTAACGTCCACCGTAGGTTCCAATTGAACACGATTTACACTGGCGAAGGTTATCCACATCAGTTGTGGTGCAACTAAATCCTCTAATTTGGAACCAATGGGCAGCGTAAGTGCTTAAATTCATGACCATTGGAGTCGATGGTGTCAAACACGTTCTACGGTTAAATTGAACGATACTGTGTATTTTAAAATTGACTTTATAAGAATACATAATAAGTATTTACTGCATAAACAATATATCATTTGAATAGTATTAAAGCACAATATCATTTATGGGTGTGCTCTGGTCTAAATAGTCTATTGTCATTTAAGTTGTCAAGTTTATCAAGGCTTTGTCCCTGAAGAAATGTTTTCATTTCTACGTTTAGCACATGAAATAGTATACATATATTAATGGTCTAATTGGTATATTAAAATATACATTAAAAGGAAATGTGGAACAATCATCTGACAACATTGTCAGATGCTATGTATGCATCAAACGACATAAAATACTTTTAAATAAATTAACTGATTAAACAAACTAATGCATTAGTTGAGGATGAAATGAAGTAATTTCAATGTTTTTCTTAGATTGGAAAAACAGTTCCATACAGAAAGTTCATCGTGTTCTATATTGATTAAATTAGCATCGCGTCTCACAAGTAACATTCCTTAATATTAAATTGTTCCAGCTTCGGTTACGTATCTGTAAAAACCCTGGTTGATTTGAAAACTTTAGTCATAATATATGTTTCGATTCGGTTAGTTCCATGGATATTTCGTTTACACACAGTGATGACCTGTTCTGTCTAAGCTTTGTACTAAACATATACTTCAACATTTCTCTTCGCGTATGGCCATATCGAGACTTAACTCCTAACGGTATTGAAACAAGTTTTGCGTTATCGAATTTAGGTTTGATATTCCTCGTACTCCCTAATCCCCCTGATTTTTTTTTTTATTAACGAGGTCGACAACGTAATTTTCGATTTTATTTCAACCGGCAAAACAGATAAAATTAGACTGAAAAGTATACACATTATAAACTTGGTGAATAGTCTGAAATGGTCATGGGTTAACCGTTACTGTGATTAACGTGTTTCACTGGAAATAGTTTTTGCCTTGAATCTTTCTCAATATGGCAAGTATGTTATATTTAATATGCAGGCATACGAAATGTGATGTAGCAATTAAAAATACTGTTGTTTAGCAGGTTATCCAAGCCTGGTGCAATTATTCATATAATATACTGACCACTGATTATCATAATGACTAATTTATAAAGATTAATAATGAAAATTAAACAAGGGTCTATAAATAATTCTTCTTTTTTTTATAAACATATGCATACTACCATGTTATAAATTTAAGGTTTTCCATGTTTGTGTAACTGTTGTGATTTTGATTGTTGTGAGTTCAACGGTAATTAGTGATATTTTTGGCACAGTAATTTATTCTAGTTCCCATTTGCAATATGTATTTGACCGTGTTTAATTAATATGGCAAATAATTAATCTGCCTTGTCGAAGTGGTAATTTGAATTTAACAATGTTACTATTCATGAATACAGCATTTTTCAGTGTGCTTTATTTGACAATTCCAAATTATATATTTGCGATTGTACACCTGGAACTTCATAAAAAAATAGTGTGCATATACCCACACTTTTATACTTACGGAACAACAGTTCCCTCCAATAATCAATTTGGATTATCAAAATATGATATTTTCTTTTGTGTCAACCATGTCTCATGCCATCGATATAACTTTCTTATACAGCTGCATTACTACATATTTATCTTAGAATTTGAGGAACTCAATACGCAAAATTTATGATTTCATTTTTAAGTTCAAGAAAGTAAAGCTAGGAAAGTAAAGCTAGGAAGGTAGGAAATTATATTGACCATGACAACGCGAAAGTTACAAAAGCGTGTGAATTATATATTATCTTAAAATGATGTATAACGTTGAACTATATTCTCGTTTATATTTGTTTATGTTTTCACTTTCCTTGTTAAGCTCGTATGTAATTATCTTTGTAAAACTAATTTTCGTCCATTTTTTTTCAAATTCGTTCAAATTATATCTGCTAAGCTTACTATACTATCTGAAGCACATCAAAGGAAAAAATATTATTGACCCACCGCTTCCTATGTCGTTGCACTTGAACAATGGGAGTATCTACATATAGGCCTTCAGACGAATTTCCTTTCTTTTAAACAACAACTTAAAATTCTTCCTTCAATACTATCACCAGTGAACTTTATTTTTAGTGTTTAAACTATTTTTGTAATTTAGTATTGTTGTATCTTAGTTTTACTTTTGTCTGATTCAAGTTAATTTGTTTTATTGAATATGCGAAACGTCTGGTTTCGCATATTACTATTGAATGTTCTTGTTAGTATTTGAGGTTTTTTTGTAACTTTATTATTGTTGTATCTTAATTTTACTTGGTCTTATTCTAGTTAATTTGTTTTATTGAGTTATGTGAAATGAACGCTATAGATTGAACGTTCTCTTTAGTATTTTATATATTGTTGTTGTATTTTAATTTCACTTTGTCTTATTCTAGTTATTTTGTTTTATTGAGTGAAGTACATCACTATCAATAACGAACCCGATTTTTAGTTTGTTAGTATTTTGTTGTACATTGAGTATTTTTTAGTAATTTTAGTATTTTACCTATTTTTGTAACATCTTAATTTTACTTGTTTGACTTGTTTCAGTTGAAATGTTTTATTGAATATGCGACGCGCACTGAGACGATATTTGTATTGGGCTATGCAATCGTTTAAAACATTATATTACACGTTCTGCTATCAATACGTTATTGTCTTTCAATACAAATAAAAACAAATATATAACGGACAATTAAATGTAAACTTTTTGCATAAATCATTTTATAGAACTCTTTCAATACGTTAATATGTTGCAAAAAATGTGCCACTTGTTTGGTATTAATGGAAATCTGAAATGTGTATTTACTTTTTAAAAGCCTGGCTATTTCCACACAAAAATAATAACTGCTGTTGGAACATATATATTTGATCATTTATTTGACCCTTCTGAAGTCAGATGACATATATGACGTATATGCCATATTAGGCATATGAATCCCTGACAAATATTGGCCTCTTCCTGGCGCATATGTCGTATACTATAATATAATTGTTTATTAGACAATTCAGTCATATTTTGATAATTCGTTAAAGCCAATGTTGCATTGAAATGAACACCGTACCATGGCAAAACAAATTTCATGAATAAATCATTATTTTGGTCAAACATAAAAAACATAACTATATTCCTAACAGAGCTATATATCCTCAGTTCATGGTTATAATATGTTCACTATCGTTAAACATATAGTTACTTAACCAACTTGAGGTTAAAATGTACATAATAAGACCAAAATAAGATGCACATTTGAAGATCATATTGAGGAATCGTTACACAACATTTAGTGTCGTATTTTGGAATTACAGAAAAGAAATGTGAAATCAATGAAGGAAAATAATTTTAAATTAGGTTACCCTGTTTAAGGTTGCAATATTTTTAAATGATCTCTGAAGGTAACACAAATTAATTTCATATAGTTGTTTGACCAATGATATCAATGACATGCCGTTCACCATTCATATGTAATCATTGTTATTATAGTCGTCGTTTAGATTTGTCAGTTTGAAACACGATGATAAATGTTTAATTCTAAGAAAAGAGAGCAACTTTCATGCGTCATACCCCCCAACACACTATATACACATCACTTGTTCATAATTACATGTATATTTTATGTCGCCAATTTATAGTATACACTATTTAAGGCTATGTATTTATATTGATCTAATAAAGGAAGTGAGATTGCTAAGACATTGAAACATGACATGCACGCTTGTATTGTGTGTGGTTTTCTGTATTATGTTGCTTTACAAAATAATAGGAAAGAAAGGGTAATCCAGATGGAAAAGAAATGATTTGAAGAATAAATGTAACTTACACGTTGAGTTGCTCCCGAATCGCTGGTAGCGTGAGCCTTTCACATGATAGAGTACTAAAGATATGAATGAAACAGCTAGGGTGATTTAGTGATTCATCATCCTGGGAAACAAAGTTCGCCTCCAACTTGAAAATAACACATCCGTTATTCCAAATTTTGAGTTTTATTGTTTACATACGACGACGATCTACCACGTCCTAAACATATAACAATTTTGGGGTTGCAATTAAATTTTAAGAAACTTGACCAAAATACAGAAACAAATAAATCTCCTATATCCGTATGCTTAATGCATTAACATTGAACAATTACATATATTTTTCAAAAGGTATAGTTCCCCATTTGCTTCACTGGAAAACTCTAGATAAACGTTGTAAGCTTTAATGAAGTATTATAACCTGTGATAAAAGATCCGAAATGGAAATTCACTTACATGGAACCTCCATCAACAACTTCATCAAGAACTGACGAAGACAATTGACGCAATGGATTATCTTGCATCAGGCTGGAAAAAAGGAAAATAAAGATTTAAACTAAAATATGAACGGTAATGAAATGGAGATTCGCAAATTCTCTGATTGTTCCAATTGTTATATACATGCTGGGTAGGAAATGGAAATTGAAATCATCTATCTAGGCTCTGGTGATCTTGTGAAGTGACAATATTGTGCGGTACTTACTGAGAGCAGCCAAGTGTGATACTCATAAAGCACGATGACCCTTATCATCGGAGATACCTCGACAACTATTCTGCAGCGGATTTAAAAACAATTGCATTGATTTTGGTCCTAAATTTATGTGTATGTAACGCCGCTTAACAACGATTGGGAAAACGTAACTGCATTTTAGCGTGTACGATTTATGTAAAATTCGAGAGAGAAATTATCAATTGTCATCCTATCGTTTAAACCATAGGTAATTATAAATGATTTAAGTTTGTTTTATAGAACCGAAATAGATTTTTTTATATGGCATATCATGTTTGAGACCACTGATCTTATCATTTTGTTTTGCCTTTGGACCACATGACCTCTTCTCCGACAATTCTGGTTTGATATGAAAGTGATATGCTTTGGTTAAACGTTATGATTATTTAGAAGAAAAAAAGAAGATAATTTATTAAAATCGTGCTGAAAAGTGTTGATCAATTAAATACATTTTAATACCTATATTTATCTTTAATACGCTTGGTAGAAAACGTTCACAAAATGAACAATTTTAATATTTAAGCTATGGTGACTTCACGTGGTCTTCGACATTCGATTTATCATGTAATATTCATTACCGGGTTGCATGCTGGTAATATATGACCCATAATGTGTTATTTGGCTATACAATGTATTTTACGTACACTATTTGACAATATGACCAATTTGTACTTATATCCATTAAGAAATATATAACTGATCATTTACCTAACGTAACACATCGAGAGAGATTGTTTTTCCGCCCCCAGGCATCCATTTCTGGATTATTAAGCTATATTGCAATACCGTTAATATATTTGGCAATATAAACACACTTTGTATGACTTATAGTGGTTTCAATATAATGCATGCTAGTACCAACATTCATATTTAAATCAATGATATACAATTACATTCGCAAAATAAACCTTCTCAACAAATTCCAATTAACAAGCTCTGGTGACATTCAGAACTAACGTACAATGCACGTTTTACTTATATGCCTTATTTTGATTTACCTTCATAAAGACAAAGGCCTGACCATTCCTTTAGAAAACATCCTTTGCAACTCTGATCGCCCCCGCATTTCAGTTTATTTTACAAGTGAGATGACACACTCAATTGGAAATGAAAGTTTTTCCTGATCCGTGTCCGTGGCTAAATCAAGGGCGGGTTATAAGGCATATGTATAACCTTATAGGTCACACACATCAAATCGTACAATATGTAGAACATGTGCCGTATGGTCGTTTTACTACAGAGTACGTATACATTCATAAAGAGAACATTGACAATTTATTGACATGTTGTAAGAGTTGTTATATATTCTGGAAGTGAGTTTATGAGGAGTGGCGCCTATCCCCCTCTAAAATAAAATTAGAACTATTGGCGTCACCTAGATACCAATTGAAACTGGTATAAAAATATAATGTATACTATTTGTGTGGTATTGTATTGAAAATTGCATCGTGTGGTTCTGTACAGAATGGATATTTTACCATAATCGAGTGGCATTGAATTTAGCACATGATATTATCTGTTTCAATCAGGTATATAATAAAATGCAATCGGCGGTCCATATCTTTTGGCTAAAGGGAGAGGGCAAAATACATCTTCTATAACAATGCAGTTGAAATGTTCATAGATGGTTAAACGGAAAAGGGTTTTACTATAAAAATAGAGATGTTAAGGTCACTTATCTACAAAATGGTGCCATATAACATGCAAATTGTACCAGATAATCACAAAATACAAGTAGGCCTACAAAGTTTACTGTTTAAACTTTTCGATATGTTTTTCCGTCACCAATACAGCTTACCATTACAGTACTTGTTAACAAACCATTCATTTGACGGAATATATTTCACAAAATTACCATCTTTTGTATTTATCCATCAATATATATTCCTTTATCAGCCTTTGAAAATATTGACAGATTTTGATCAATTGTTTTCCTCCATCAAACCCGAGGTCATACTTTTCCAAAGCTTCATTTGTACTTACTATGATTGACACCATGACAATGTTCAATGCTTATACTTACATTTCTACCAGTGTTGAATTTTCTTTGGCATTTCCAAATAATGGCTCTGTCAGTTTGTGGATATTGTTCTGAAATATAAACCTGATAAGTACACATATTAGTGCATTATGAAAATCAAACATTTTATTCCACCAAGCAAACGCAAATAAATTGGTTTAGATCGGCCATAATACATTTTCAATTTACTTTGATAGGTTCAAACTCTCGTTCTAGCTTATCTGTGTATCCTTCATTACAGTGAATGAATAATAACGTAATACTCACAGATGTTCCAGTTTTGTTCCCGCTAGTAGAGACCCCGGTAGAGTTTGAAGGTTATTCCCATGCAGGTACCTGTTCAATTATTTTGGTGAAGAATAATAAGATATTATTGTAATTTCCAAGAGGGGTCCAGTCGTTATCCCTCCCCTGCAAAATTAACCAGGTTATTCAGTGCTTGGTTCATTTACACTATGTATTATCTGGTGAGGTGTATATAATAATTATACTCACAGAGCGCTCAGGTAAGGAAGATTGTCAAACAGTCCGTTTGGTATAACTGTTAAGCTATTTCCACACAAAAAGAGTTCTGACATAAGGTGACCTTTCGGATTCAACGAGAACAGCGTAGAAGGAATCTCTGTCAAATCGTTATTTCCAATGTCCCTGATATTTAAAAATAAATGCTTTATTGAAAATATAATTTCTGTAAATTTTTAAGTATCGTGTATTACTTGTTTTGTAGTAAACAAATGTGTGTGCGTTTTCCCTACGAACGCGCTGAAGTACTTTATTCTCGTCTAAAAAATGTGACCAATAGTATAAATGGCATAACCACTTGCTGACGAGAACATCGTTATGAGGTCTTGATTTCCTTATATAAATATAGGTCCAAGGGTTCATCGAAGGGTTGTATACAACGATGTATCTTGCAGAAGAAGTAAACCCACTGAACATATTTTATAATATCTATATATATATATATATATATATATATATATATATATATATATATATATATATATAT
>WXZC020000743.1:0-10946 GCA_011317855.2 Paelopatides confundens
GAATGTTATTCACCAAACTTCAGACATTCAGGGAAGCCACATATGGGGGGGGGGAGATATACAATATAACGTTATGACCCTACATAGTTCAATGTTGTTATATAACAAAATGTGCAAAACATTAGCAGTATATAACAACAACAACAATGTAGGGGTGACTGGTATATGTAATATGGTTGATTTTGCAGCGCATCCTTTTTGTGATATAAGCAGCGTGTATTAGACACGCGCCCTCTTTTCGCATTGGTATTTCATTATATCTCCTCATTAATTGATCTTTTGAATTAAACCAGAAATCATGTACACCATTATATATTAATCATATACTAGCTACTTCATTGCTCCAGTTTGTCATAAACCGATAGGATTACATGCTGAGTTAGCATCTTCTTGTGAACGATGTGCCTTCTGCCAGCAACACCATTGAATTATATATGTCAGCAACATCATTATGAAATACACAGCGTTACATGATCATTTGTTTCTCCTTAATGGATGTAAGTAATGACCCTTTTCTGTAAATGTTCTGTACCATTGACACATTGTTAGGTTAATATGATACCGATAGTTCTATCTTTGAAATTGATACATCACAGCATTTGCTATGGAGCGTTTGTTTAATAATGTTCTATTCAGTGAGTTAGATATTCAGTCACTAACCTGTATCAAATAAACTATAATTGACTGCGTTCACCATTACATTAGAGATACCGCACAATATTTGAAAATCTGGAATGTTGTAGCCGTAGAGTGGGGATTGAAAATATACTATTTGGAATGAAAAAAAATGGAAGTTGCAATAATTTGAAAGTAGTTGCGATCACGTTGTTTAGACTTGTTTATAAATCACCTTTGATGGAGTTCTGATTTGATACATTTTATGTAATGTGAGTGAACCTACTTTATATATGGAATACAAATATATAGTCCATATACTACATGAAACCCCATCTTAAAGGTCAACAGTAGTGTCTATAAATATGCTAGAAAGTAAAAAAATGGTCACTAATGATGAAACCTTTACACCTCTGACACAATCAGAGCATTTGTTCTTTCATAAAACATTTAATTGTCTAATATGAACATTAACCAATGTCTGGGAATACTTTTGAGGATTAGATCTGTCAGTAAAGTACTTTTGGAAATTTATAGTAATTTATAATACACCATATATATATTGGGGGGGATTTAAATATTTTGTTCCTAACGTGAGATGTGTTTCATAAGTTGAAACTAAAGGTACAGTTACATAGACGAACGAGAGTGGAGATGGGGTGGGGTAGATCTGTGAAATTGTTTGAGGCAAATGTTCTCCAAATGCTTTATGTTTTTAATTTGTTTTTAATCATTGTGTTGATACTTTTCGGATACTTGAAATTACAAGCGAATGTAAGATACTTGTTGATAAATTATCACACATAATATAGAGAGACAAACCTCTTCTGCTCTGATTACATCACTAACTCTAAGCATTGCATATCAATATCTCTTCAAGAGAAAATGTTATTAAATGTGACTTTTCCCTCTGTGTAGGGAATTTATAGCAGGTAGTTCTCAATTACGTCATTTGACAATCATTTCAGCATTTCTTTCTGTCCTCCTCATTGAAGCACTGTATCATATTCCTTATTGACTGTTTAAAAATAAGTAAGCCTAACGGTTCTGTACTGATTTCATTGATTGGTTACATATTGATTGAACATTCAATCTAATTGATTAACTTTCAATCTAACCATTTTGCAAACTGAAACAAATACGTTTTAAATTGTATCAAGTGTTATATCAAGTATAACTAGCTGTTAAAAAGTGTAATTTATCAGGCATCATTGTGGTTTGTGTTCATACTTGGCCTTAGAAATGATTATCTCTTGTGATGTCAAATATATCGAGATGCATAGTTACTTATTAATCATCATTTGTTTGATACGCTTAGAATGTTTGAAACTTCATTTGAAGGGAAGATAAATTCATAGAATATCTGAGAAAAGTGATATCGTAATACACTTACCGTCCACCCTCCTCCGTCGGTCATGTTACAATAAACCTCGAATGGTAATCCGGGCCAGTTATTCGGCTTAATGGTGTAAATACCATTATCGGTGTTGCCAGCAGTATGAACATCTTGGCAGTCAGTGAACTCACACGTATGTCCATCACCATGGTAGCCATCCATACAGTAGCATTGACGAACATTGTCTCTTTCCTCACACTCTGCATTGGCGCTACAACTGTATGTATCATTCCAAGTAACATTGCCGTTGATACAGTGAGCCATATTTGTACAGTTAGAATTGACATATAATCCACCAGCCTGTGTAATATAAAGAAATACACACTCAAGGTACATTATTGTAGTACATTGACCCGACATAACCGATGCTCTATAACAGATAACTTCTTTCTGTTTTATTTTTCTCAATTAATTACCCTTAAAGTCAGGGGGATTATATGTAGTCCTGTTTAATGAAAAGGTCACGTGAACATTTCGCATGTACATACAAAATAATCCTCTCACAGTTGATGATTAGGTTTCTTTCTGCAATTTATCCACTTATGAGTTATCCTATATCAGAGGCAATGAAGCAAATGAGACACACTCTCTTAATTAATTTGATAACTTGACAGTTCAATTTAACCGAATAACTGTCAATCTAACCGTATGGCAGATACATTGGTTTGGCCATGTTTGATAAGAATTAGAACAGTATTTGATAAAATAGTATTAGCGATTGATAAGTATTGATATATTGAAAATTCAACAACTGATTAAGCGTCGTCAATCTAACTGTTTGTAATGAGTGACTTATGGATTGACACATATACATTTTATCGGACCATGTTTGATACGAATTAGAACCATATTTGATGAAATAATATTAGGGTTCGATAGGCATTGCTAGATTGGAAATTTAATTTAAGAGACTATACAGTCAATCTAACCCGTTTTATAATTAGTGACTTATCTCACTAGGTTGACAGATACACAGTTTATTGGACCATGTTTGATACGATTAAGAACGGTAATGAAATAGAAGGAGGGATTGATAGGATATGATAGATTGAGCATTCCATATAAAGAAGTACTGCAGAAGGGCTTGGTTACCCCCAAAAGTATACTTAGACGATGAGGAAGCTCAAATTAGACAACAACACACTTTGGGGTTGCGAGAAAGAGAAGTGTGTAAGTATGACTGTATGTGACCAGTTTTGTATTTTCTAGCATATTCTGGGCAACATTGATTTACTTAAAGGCCATCGTGGTTATTGTCAGGACCATGAAGGAGTTTAGTCAAAGCACATATCGTAAAAGTACATATTTAATTTTGATCAAATTAATCAAATTAATATCTGCATATACATGAATGAATCCTAAAAACGAAATATAACTTTATTTGAAAGGGCCTTTTACAGTTTCATCAAGGTTTACCATTCGAGGTTTCATCTCATACGTAAACGAAGGAGAGTCGTGACCTCAAAAACACACTAATGCTTGGATACTCACTGGAATGGTTGAATTTGTACTTGTAAGATAACACGCACACATCTCAGGTCTCGCACAACCAACTTCATTATATTCATTGTAACAGTGTACCATACCACGTGGACAGACAGGGGTGGTGGTGTCAGGCGACGAGGTGGTGCCAGGCCGGGAGGAGGTGGTGACAGGTGTGGAGGATGTGATGTCAGGCGTGGAATTGGTGTCAGGTGGAGCAGGTGTGTCAGGCGGGGATGAGGTGGTGTCGGGCGGGAAGGAGGTATAACCTTTGAATGGAAGAAAAAACAAAAATGGTATATTTTATCTAATATATCTTTTTTTTCGCAGAAGTAACAATGGTCCTCAGAGATATGGACCAACTTTTAACAAATGTTAGAGTGATATTACACATGCTACATGTGTACAGTTTAAAACCAACAATATAACCTACACATGGCTAATATACTGACACAAAGCAACACCAGAGCAGACCACCTGATTACAAAGGTAACAAAGTTAGTAAAACATGCTATACCACCAATATCACTTGTAATATACTAAAATACTGACACAATGAAGCGACAGGGCAGACTACTGGTTACAAAGGTAACAATCGTTGTAAAACGTCTTCTTCGTGTACAGTCTCATACCAGAAATATGGTTTGTAAGAGACTATAATACTGACACAATGAAGCAACAGAGCAGACTATTGGTAGCAAAGGTAACAAAGGTTGTAAAACTTCTACCTCATGTACAGTTTGAGACCATCAATATGGTTTATAAGAGACTAAAATATTGACACCATGAAGCAACAGAGCAGACTACTTGCTGCAAATGTAACAAAGGTTGTAAAACTTCTACCTCATGTACAGTTTGAGACCTGCAATATGGTTTAAAAGAGACTAAAATACTGACACAATGAAGCAACAGATCAGACTACTGGTTGCAAAGGTAACAAAGGTTGTAAAACATATACCCCATGTACAGTTTGAGACCAGCAATATTGTTTGTAAGATACTAAAATACTGACACAATGAAGCAACAGAGCAGACTACTGGTTGCAAAGGTAACAACCATGGTAAGGATGCTACCTCATATACAGTTTGAGTCCAACAATATGATTTGCATACTAAATTCCTGGTAAAAATTCAGAGCAGACTACATGCTTAATTTGTGTACGTATAAGGTCAAGTTTGAAGCAGGTATACTTAGGACCAGGTAAGTACACCACATGTACAGGAAGGGAACGACACCTTTGGTATAGATTAACACAATTATAAAGGTAAAATCATATGGAATGGCTTAACCCCATGCCTACCACGTGGATACAGTTGATGAATAACGTGAACAGCAATTTGATATTCTTTTGTAATAACAAATTGACATGAAAACTGCTTAGTAATATTTCAGAAAGATTTTTGTCAGAACATATCTTGCAGGGCTGTGAGTGTTTCATTTCGTCTAACCTGGCGAGTTTTGTCCAGAGCAACGGTTGATACATTTGAAAGAAACTCGATCTTTAGACACAGCTGAAATCCATAAATGAAAGAGAAAAATATATTATTGCAGATAAGGTATCATACAACACATTTCTGTTTACTTTGTAAAAAAACATCGCTTATGATTTTTATATCGTAAATATAATAATTTTAAAACGATACTGAAGTCGGAATTAAAAATAGTATACGGAGATAATATATTTGTTTAATGCTCGTCTGCATATTGTACGGTGGCTCAATGGGGTCACGGGGAAATATGTTTTTTGTTTTTAACTTTTATTTTCGTTTCTCTGACTTTAGTTTTTGGCTATTCTGACTTTCTTCCCTTTTCCGAGTTTTGTTTCTCGTTTATTGTGCCTTATTTTTTAAATTTTATTTACTTTTTTCTAGCGTTAGTCTGACTTTTTTGGGGACCCGTGCCTGATTTTGTTCACTTTTAGTCGAAATAGCTACACCATTTGACGATATAAGAGGTCGGATATCATACCAAATATGATTGTCCCGACAAAAAGTCTCAAATTTCACGGCGACATCAAAACTTTCAAAATAAAAATGCCAGTAAATTTCAAGGGACAGTGGATTAAGGGCGGGAAGCACCCCGCCCTCCACTTTAGAAAAGAAAACCTTGAAGGTCACCTCTTATATAAATTGTGTAAAAAAGTAGATATTAATCTTTCTTTTCAAGGAACAAATGGGATGGGTTAATTATCTGCACCTGCTTCAATGGGTCATTGCACCGACCTTTCCGACAACTGGGAGGCTTAACCACACTCCGCCCCCTCCACCTCGAAAGCAAATATTTTCCCGAAGACACTAATTTATGGAGGTGCCCGTAGTTTCACATATCAACCGGGTTGAACGTGAATCGAGATGGTAGCGTAGACCCGTGTTCCTCAACTTTTTTTGGTACCGCGGAACTGTTTTCATTATCCAGAAAATTCCACGGACCCCGTACTACCGGGCCAGTCAAACCTTCCTCAATAGGCCCCAAACGTAAGGAATGTTTAATATGTAGGGATGGCGTAACGATCTACCGTGACTGTGCAATTACTTTGTGTAATGCCTTAAGTTTTGGGGTTTTCATAGCGATAATGTTTTGATCGTCGAAGAAATTTTACCAATTTTGATACCAAGGTATCTAGAAATCCAGGATACATTTAAACTAAAGATAAAACTCTCTATATGGGTGACCTTTAAGCCACCTTAATGAATAAAATTGATCATTGTCAAACGCTTTAATTCATTATGGTTACCTTTCCATATAAAACCATATATAAGAGAGTTAAATTCGGTTCGATTCTTGATCCACTACTTTTTATTCTTTATATTAACGATCTTCTAAATTGTTCGTCGAGGTTTTATTTTACCCTCTATGTGAACGACACTAGTATTTTATATCGTGGTGCCAATATCAATTCAATGATCCCTGAAATCAACGCTGAATTGCCAAACATTATTACATGGTTTAACTGTAACGCACTTCCCCTTAATGCAAAAAGACTGTTTCTATTATGTTTCATCATAATCAAAACATTATTAAGTTAACAACGTTAGGAGTTCGCATTGGAACCTGTTTTTACATTTGCAAGCTACACAAAATATATAGGCGTTTTAGTTGACTATAATCTTTCATAGACTGATCACTGATTACGTTTACATCAATTGGTATTCTTTATCATGTAGTGAATTGATATTTTGGCGTGGGTAGTTCAGTTTTCATGCAGCCTTCGTCATGGCTGGTTGACTGTTGGATACTCCGGGGAAAGTCTATGCAGTTTATCCTCGTTAATCCCTTTATATTATATACTTATTTGGGCTGTTCATTGCCCAACATGTTCCTGATGTTTTGCTCTTTGGTGGTCCCTGAGACGTTGATGTCTGAAGTAGTATGGATTTAAATGGTATTCTGATGTCGATGGCCGTCCTGTACTCAACGGAGATGATTCACTGAATTTGGCCTAGGCTATAGTTAGCGATATGTAGCATGGACTTGTTGTGTATCGCGTCGCGAGTGACTTCACGACTTCCGCAAGCGAAACAGTAACAAGTTTAAAAGTAAGATATAACGTTCATTTCATTTTAAAGAATAAACCCATAATAATAAATGGTATTTAACTAATTTACGATCGTAATCCAAAGTTATACTTTGTTGTTGTTGGCCGAAGCGTGACTATGCTTTTAGTGTGTAAGGTGCCATACGTTAGCCTATACACATGTTGTTATACTGGTCTTAAATTGAGAATGATTGCAAGAATGATTCTTGTTTTGGGTGGAACATATCGTATGCTATGTGACATACGTTGTTTAAGTTGATTTTCCTCGTAATTATTATGTTGGTTAAAGTTAGAGAAACGAGGGTCTTGTTCTCATGGTAGGCCTAGAAATGTTATTATTTGTTTGTACGAGCAGGAGCCAATAGTTTGTCTGTTAATAACAATACTGTTGTACATTGGTATGTGAATTGTAATATAATTGTGATCAGGTCTATGTAGATATCATTGCAGTTATGTGACCTATGTGGATATCCATTGCAGATAAGTGGTCAGATCTATGTAGATATCATAATGTTAGTGTAACTTATGTGGGTTATGAATTATAAACATTTGTTGCTATAGTGCCAACCGGTGATTTATGGATTAAGCTTTAGAAAGAAGGGTCATGGTTTTATTGTATGGGGTTTACCAATTATGTTATGTTGCCTCCGACAAGGACCCATTAAATCCGGCGGATTTAATGGGTCCTTGTCGAAGTAACTAGTCTGGTCTACACCGGCTAGGGAATCATGGCACACTGAGTATGACCAACATATGGACTTGTTTGGTCTGGTTTATATTAATTATGTTGGTACACTGTCTGAGTATAGAGAGTTGATTGTGAACGTATTCATTATTAATGTTGTTACTTAAGAGTTATCACAAGGTTTGTGTTATTTGATTTGTGGCTTTATATGTATGCCATATTGTTATTGTATTGTATTTGGACCTTGCAAATGACTTGGTTATGTCGAACGCCAAGTATGGTTTTGTATTTTGAGTTTTCTTAATGACTTGGTTATGTCGAACGCCAAGTATTGTATTGCATTTTGAAGTTCTCAAAGGCTTGGTTAAACGAATGCCAAGTAGGTTTTGTATGTAGAGTTTCCCCAACGGCTTTGTTAAACGAACGCTAAGTAGGTTGCCCCCGTTTCCGGAGCGGGTCGTGGCATTTTGGTGTAATTCACTTGTAGTATGTGTATTTTGACATGCATAGTTGAGATGTTTATTTAATCAGTTGCTTGGAGAGTTATATTGTTTATATTGAAAGTACTTGCATATGTTGACTTATGTTTGGATTGGTCATAATTGAGTTAACCAGTGTAGTGTTCTGTGTACCGTTGGTTAATTATTGAATTATTGTATTATCATCAGAGTTTAGGGTATTCCCCGAGTTAGTTGTATTTAGGGTGTCTTATAATTGTAGTCGAAGAGACGAGATGAACGATGTTGTGTATTATTCACATTATATTGTAATGTATCATGATATTCATTTGTATTTATATGCCATATTATTACGAGGAGTCTATAAATAAAGTCGGTCGTTGCTTCAACGCAAGAAAACTCTTGCATCCTCATTCGTCGCTTGTGAGGTAGAAGCTAAAGGAACCTTACTTAATTAAACCGGTAATTTGTCGTCTATTGGTAGAATGATGTTGTTGACATATGTTTGCTACATTAACTAGTGTGCCATCGATATTTAAAACGCATGAAATCAGCCACAACCACCAAATTCATTCTAAATCATATAAATCAATCAAACTAACAACAAATCAACCAAACTCATCATAAATCAGTTAATAAGCTGTTATTTATTCTTTTTTATGACTAACCAATGTGTTTGTTATTATACAGAAGTCTCAACATGCAATTTCGAGACATGTATACTTTACAACGCTAAATTGAGATATGTGGGGAAATTAGCTGAAATGGTTTGAAGTTTACACTCGTCTTCATATCGTGTGGCAATCCAATTAACAATCTTATATTATTTTGGATTTGCTTTACCAATTTGGAAGACTGCCAGATGGAAAAAATTAGTATGCCCCAGGACGAAAACCAACTGACTTTAACTGGTCGGGGTTTAAACCATGCATGACTTTCCATATGATATAGGTTTCAGAGATGGTGATTACAAGTAGTGTTAAGCGCAAATATATACACGTACACACATCGAAACCAAACATTGAAAATGTTCACATCTCTTCACTTTTATGAGATGTACGTTTTCTGTCACATTCCAATGCAAACCCCTCCCGGAATTTTAAGATCACGGATTAGTTTCCTTAATTGCGTTTTCAAGTAAATTCCATGGCAGGAAGGATTTGCTGAATGAGGTTGAAGAATACCTGCGCGCATAGGTCCCTAGTGACTGCACCCAGGGGTCACGAAGATTCAAATATCCTTCGTGACCTGGCTGCATATAGTGTTCACAAAGTTTTCACGATTTCACCTCTGATGACCTCAACTTATATTTTAGCTCCATCAAACTTAATTTGGGACATCAACATGCTAAGTATACTATTTGTCGAAGCTTCGTTTCTTGAGATATCATGTTTGCAAAATTGTCACATGCTGACCGCTGGTGACTCCAAGTGACCGTTAAAATCTAAAATTAATAGGCTTTTTCTACCGGACATCAACATATCAAGTATAATATATCCTTCTTTCCCTTTTAGAGATTTTGTTTTTGGTTTTCACGATTTGACCAATGGTAATCACTAATAACAATTACTTATTCTACTCAATGTGGGTCATCAACATACCGAGTATGCTTTCCTTCATGATATGTCACGCTTACACAAGTAAGACGCCACACACATATACACATACACGCTATCCTGTGACACATGCTATGATTTCATTGAAACCAAAAAGGCAAATTTTACGAGCAGAACTACATTTTTTTTGGCAAAATGGAGATTCACAATAATAATTAAATCATGAACCATTCATTCCCTCATCTTTATTACATATCGATGTCAGCTTTCTCAATTTGTTCAATTATGAAAGCACTATCATTACTTTATATGAATAATAATAATAATATTAGATATTTGTATAGCGCAAACTGCGATGGCCTCTAAGCGCTGTGTAGACTAGCTCTATGAGAGTCGCTTGTTAGGCGCGCACCTCATATACACATCCCATCAGTAGCTCATATGAAACATTACCGTATGGGTAATACTTTAACAATGATACTGATACTTTAACACTGAGCTCCCAGCGGTACAGCAGTATGTCCCTTTTTTAAGTGTTATTAATTAATATATGTTTTCAATAATTGTTGTAATAACTCTCCCCACGAATCCTTTTGTTCATGCAGTCTTACAAAAAATAACTCCATATAATTCCAAAGCAATAAGATACACTTCACAAAGGCCGCGGTTAGTTAGAACATTTATATCAAAATATATAAATATATTTAGAACCAATGACCTGGTGATAAGATCTAGACGTATACCAACATGCTGCTCACTGTCGTTACTCTAACAATAAGGGTCTCCAAATTCACTGGTTTTAACAAACGACATTTGGTTTTAATACGTAGCCTGTAGAACAGTTTAATTCCATGTGTGGCGTAATGTATCCGATAGAAAAAATATGACATATTTTCGATGAGTTCCTGTTTGATGATTTATCAGTCATCGTGATTTTATTTCCATATATGCCGTTGGCTATAATAGTACTGTCCGTTTATTCAGCCAGCCCATATGTTGGTCCTTTCCGGACTAGGAATATGATTGACATGACAAACAACGATATATTTCCAGCCCATGTGAGTGCAAACCCCAAGGCTCTGTTGACTGGTCTGGATTCATCCATATAACCATACCAGAATAAGAAACGACCAAGCACGAATATGCAAACGAACGTGGGAATAAGTGTTAAATAGTCTGCAGGTAGAAACGTACTCATTGAAAGTAGGAGGAGAATGTG
>WXZC020000744.1:0-10940 GCA_011317855.2 Paelopatides confundens
AACTACTGTAGATGACTATGAATCGCCCAAAAGGCTGCTGCATAACTTGATCAGCAAACTTAAAAATATGGAAGAACAATCTGACAGCTTTTGTTAGAAGTGTTTTGGAGAAAAAAAGAGAAATATGTTCACACTTACGACATTTATATAATTTGTTATAGACTATTCGCGAGCTATCCATTCATTATTATTGGTAAATACTGATACACTCTACGGCTTTACAGAAGATATTTGAACTACATAACATATGTTAATCAATGTTTAGTGTTGTATTGTGAAACTATTAGTGGAGTAACATACCATTATATATATATGCTTCTCGCCTGCTGTTTGTCAGAGACTTACTCTCACTATCGACAGGTGTACAGCATGCACAAACATGATAACCGTGCTTGTCGTTTGTCATATATTTGCTCTCACTATCTTCGGATTTACAGCTTGCATCAACATGATAACCGTGCTTGCTGTTTGTCAGAGACTTGCTCTCACTATATTCGGGTGTACAACATATACCAACACGATACTAGTCGATTTTGAGAACTGATGATTAATTTTCACCACTTATTATATTATATATATTATATATAATGTAATTTGTCATTATCCATTTCGTATTCATTAGTCTTACTCGTATATTATTTTGAACATTTTACTTTTTTTAAATTTAGTTGTATAAATCTTGAACACGATAAATATATAATTACGACTAACATATTAAATGCAGTGCACGATGGAATGAACTCACAATTATGAAAGCATAGCTTTATACCAGCTAGTTCACAATCGTAAAAACAAAACATACTTGAGAAATGGGTTTGCTGCTTTCGTTTTGATATATTAAAATGTATCAGACTTTGTCGCGTTTGCTTATTTCATCATATATTCATCACTAGTTTCAATTAATGACTTCTAGTATTTACTACATATCAGTGGAAAATACTGGAAAGAGAAGAGAATTGTTTAAGATAAACTTCGGTGGAATTTTCCATCACGATTCACGTTTACTTCATGTATATATTAAAATAATTATAGTCTAATAAGTGGCAAGATTTGCAAGGTAATCAATTAACATGTATTATACTCTCTTTTAAGAAAAAAAACTCTCTGAGATATGTTTGATGTTTTTGTTGATGGTGTGCACTTATTAGTTTAAAGTGTATTGACATATTTCATATGTAGTTGTTAAGTTAACGTTCGTTTCTTGTGTTATTGTTGAAAATGGTATCCTTTAGAAATAATATCGAAGAAGTATTGCTGCGCTACAATGATCTATCAGAGGGGTTGTTCAATTTCAATAGCAATTGGTCAGATTTGAGACCAAATAACCCGTTAATTATCATTGGACTTTTTTGTCCCTCTTTATTCCTTTCTATTAAATTATGTCAAAGTAATATAAGAAAAAAATACATATACATGTATATGATTTGAGTATCATTCACATATTTGTTGTGCTAAGTACACCATTCAAAAGTAATAATCATGTTTCTTTTACGTTTGCACTCAGTATTTTGCAGAATACATGTTTATTAAGTAACTTAAATAATTTCCTCTACGAATACCTTCGAAGAGTACAACTTTAACCTCCTTGTTAAATCCATGTTTCATTGTTGCCTTAAACGATATTACATGGACATGTGTCCAAACATCAATCTCTACGAATTCAGTTAGAGGTAACTCAATATATAGTTAGATTTAAGGAAACTCGAGGGATTTTTTAAATGGAAACCGGCACTGGAATGTATTGCAACAACTCGATTTAGTGAAAACAACAACATTATATAACCGTTTAACCAAGAAGCAGTTAACATATTATGCAAATAATTGAAAGTAAATATATTAATTAAATATATAAATAACTATAACTATAACTATATAAATATAATTCAATTAAATTTACATTTAATTGTATCTCGGTATAATTTAAATGTAGTGTATGTAGGGGTCATGGGGGATAATGTACACATATGTCTACAAATTTGGCAACGTGGTTTATTACAAGGTGAGTTGCTTTTGGGTACATTATCCCCATGAACCCTACAGGCCCTACACTTAAATTATACTCAGATACATTTAACTGTGACTCTGTCATTGTTCTATATTTACTATGTTGTTAACACTGTAAAGACGGAAACTATGTTGGAGAAACCAAGACAAATGTTCGTCTTCGCACCATTACAAAACGACTTACGGGATATTCTGTTGTGTAACAGTTTTATTCACCAAGTCACACAAAACAGCATATTTAAATTTGTATAATTAAATACAACTTTAGAGACAATGACCACATGAAAGCTAAGGTGATTAAGTTAGTTATTAGAATTCACCTGAAACGGCTGAACAAAGACGGGATATTCTGTTGTGTAACACTTTTCTTCACAAAGTCACACAAAACAGCATATTTAAATTTGTATCATTAAATACAACTTTAGAGACAATGACCACAGGAAAGCCAAGGTGATTAAGTTAATTAGCATACTTCACATGAAACGGTTGAACAAAGACCTGCGAATTCTGAACTAGTATTTTCGGGTTCGGGATTGAATGTCAACATTTGTTTGTTTATTATTACTCAGATCTACACGGAAGAGGTAAGACCACGAAATGTTAGATCGTCAATATAGTTTAGGTCTTGATATAGAATTACCATGCTGATCGAATGTGTTTTGATAAGTTGTGCGTCTTGCGGTGGAATTTAGTCACAAGAGGTATTCGTTTCTTAGTATTACTCTTGAATTTGTACCAGAGTAGTGTTTCACGTGGGATTCTACGGGCCATTTCATTATGTTGTTTAATCAAACATAAATGATACCATCTTGCAGGAAACTGGAACGTTGGCTCACCAAGGCGGTTGTTTATATCTAAATGTTCAGAACATATGCGAATTGCTTAACTATATGTTAGTGAGGATTTAATAGATTCTGGTCGGAAACTATCAAAACGCATGTATGTATGTGAGTGAGTCGGAGTACAGTACTGTACATATACGTAATTTTCCACTGGTCAAGGTTATGTAAATATCAAGGAAGGATACATCATTTGTATAATGAAGACTGGTAAATTGTAATCAAATCGTCTACTCACTGAAGAAGAGGGTGGTCCATCTTCGAAATATTGGAATTGTATTCAACTCTGTTGGATGTAAATGACATGTTACGCTTTATTTAATTTTCACTCTATTTTTATGAAGCAATACGTGAATAACTTTCAATATGTTATATATATATACATATATACATATGTACATATACTATATACATATATATTTACATATATATATAACGTGTACTCGTAAAATAAAACTCTACAATACAAGTACATCTTGTTCAAACTGTGTATTAGGTATGTATGTATGTCCATCTAGTGAGTACAATAGCCCACTACTTTTGGTGATACTCAAATATCATGTGAGATAAAAAAAAAAAAAAATACGTGGTATATGTAGTTTCACGTTAGTGAGTGCAATGGTCTTGCTGCTTTTTGTGGACGTCAAATGTTATTTTAGGTCAAAATGTTAACACCTTATAAACTCAAACAGTGCAACTCAGTCAAATATCATGTTTGTTATGTAGGTCCAATTCAGAAATATTGATCGAATTAAACAGCAATCAAACATTCAAAGCTTACAATCATTAGTCTAAGGTTTACTTAACATTCTTAGACAAAATATAATAAGGAACATGTTGGCTTTCTGGTTTGAAATACGAACTTACAATAATATAATTTATGTGAAGTGAAAGACAATTGATTACTTAAATTACTTGATTTACAATGATTATTTGGGTCATTATATGATACCGTACTCTTTGTGCGGTTGCAGGTAAGAATAATATGTTAATAACACTGATACTTTACACAAACGTATATCGTTTTTCACTGCAGCTTGACACCACCCTTGTATAATACCTGAAATGTACACAATAGGCCAGGTCATATCTTATTTGTTAAATATATATTGTGTGCGAGTTCACAAGAAGTCCATTACAATAGACAATATGATCATGTCACTCCACGAAACGGTTGAATGATTCACAGATGTAGATATGTATTAACTCACATAGTGTCATAGCTGCAGTAACTGCATTAATTTGTATTTTTTCGATACTGGCATTATTACCTATTACCCCCTGGAAACTCAAGTATCTCAGGATAGTTCAGTACACTCTACTCCGATCCTTTAACACTGAGCACCAAGCAGACGGCATTAGGTACCAGTATATAACTGCATTAATTGTTCACACATTACCAGAACTACTATCCGGTGTTTTGTACTCTCAAGTGAATAACATGCTCGTGATAATTGTTTGTCAATTCGTGATAATATTAACAGAGGTAAGTTCTAAAATGTATAAAGAATTAATCTGTTAAAAGATTTACGAAATTTGACTATTCTATTCATGACTATAGCAGACCTGATGAACGTATATCAGTGTGTTCATAATACAGAAAAAGTGATGTTCTTCGTTGTGCAAAATAGCCACGGATTTTAAATTAACTCTTTACCTAAAACAATGCAGTATTACTTAATTATTTAACTATAAAATAACGAAAAGGACCAATCATCGTGGAATTAATTTTCCTCAACATGTATTTGCAAATTGAAAGCTTTTCAACTAGTGGTCAATGCCAATTAGATTTGCTTCAGTCTATTGTGTCGTTTACTGAACAGATAATGACAGCACTTTATTTCCTGAGAATCCTAGGATTAGACTACCTGACATGTATTTAAGTAACTGGTATTCAAACATCGGAAATTTAACAGGTTTATCCAATTTCCTGGTTTAACTGGTCGTATTGTAAATAAATGTATAATCTTACTTCTGGACGGACTGTTAGTATACTTCCTGCGTAGTTGTGTCATAATCATTTCATTATTGATGAAATGTGGATTTTTTTTTGACAATCCAGGGAGCAACATTTTTTTTTTGGTTTTAAATCAAATATTTTTGGGTGACTAGCCCCGGAATTTAAATTATATAGACCCTATTTACAAAATAATATGGAAAATATATTCAAACTATTTGAGAATATCCAGTATTGACGTCTGAATCACAGTCATACACTAATATCATTGAACATGAAGGTCAATAGGAGTGTATTATTTTAAAATTGAAACGTAAAAATGCTATATTATTAATTGAAAAGGACAAAATACTCAAAATCCCATACTATTAATTGTAACGTCATGATGCCATATTATTAATTAAATTGTCAAGATGTCGTCATACTACTCATTGTAATGTGAATATGTCATACTCTTATTTGTAATGTCACCCTTACAGAAATTTTATATACAATTATACATAATTCATATAGAAACTCCTGTATATTTTCTATAAGTTTTCTATTCAGTCTCTCTACAATATATATATAAAGAATGTGTGCCTTTCTAGACATTCCTTCTGGTCTCAATTTTTACTGGTTACCAATTTATACATAATGCAGTGTATTGCTTTCAGCTGAATGTCACGCCGAACATGCCATGTGTATAACTTATTTGTCTATACTGGCATTATTGTATATTACGGCCTACACAGATGCTTTCACGCTGAGCACCAAGCAAAGGCTTCGACACGACTCGGCCAGTAATCGAGCTCCCATCCTATTGGAATAAAGGACACACATTATTCCAAGTTGTACCTGTTTCGATACTGGCACTATTTCCTTCTATGCCCCATGTGAACTCAATTAACCCCGGACACCCATAACACTTAACGTTCCATACTCCGATGCTATAACGCTGCACAATGTATATACTGATCGACATTATTTCACAGGTGTACGAATATGCCGTACTATTATTTAAGTTAAACATAGAAAACAAAAATAAACACAATAGATATATACTAAGATGTCCATTGTACTATATACAATAACAATTATGATACATTAGACACATATTTACCATAATTAGGCACTAATATTAAATAATAAACATTTAATATTAATTATGCAAATTGTCATACGTGATTTTTATAGAATTCTAGAAGACTTTCTATATAAATTATGTAGGATGTATATACCATTATATAGTGTACAGTAGGTTTTTATTTCCATTAGACGAATCCGTTTACAATTTATATTCAATTTGTACTTGTCCAGTGCACATACACCAATAACAATTAACACATATTTACTATAATTAAGCACCATTAATTGATTAACATATAGGTATATTATTCAGGGAACTCATACATAGTCTCCAAAACTTACTGTTTGGATATTTAAAAGCCTTTATACTCGCCCTGTGCTGCATCTAAATTGCGAGATTCCATCTAATCTAGCTCATTTTAGAGATATTTAACGTTAATTTATGCCGCTGGGTCGCAGACCCTGGCGACTTGATCGCCGTCATACTTATATTAGTTTCCGACTCCTGTTTCCAAAAGGGGCGTAATACTAACTTCCTTGCTTGTGTATCCTTGCCGAAGATCTGGCACCCATGCCCTGGCTACAAGTGGACTATCTGGCGTTGGGCTCAGGGAGAGTAATGATATTCTCTACTGGCATACCCGCTGAGGCCGCTCACAAACGGGGATAGCCCGGGCCCATCACCTGAAGGAAACTGGTGGTCAATAAATGCAAAGCACCGCCGAACGTATCCCACTGCAGTGGGGTGGGTGGTGGGAACGTTGTACAGGGTGGGCATAGATGCTCGTAAATAACCACACCAGTAAGTTCTGGGGAATTTACATCGCATAACTATGCTTACCCTGGTCAACATCAAATTGCAGAATGACACCATTAAGCTGAAAAGCAGTCAAGACGCTGGGAACGGTGCACCAGGGCAACTCTGTCGAAGGCCGCCTCGGCCGGCCGTGAAAGAATCCGAGGGGTAACAAGCGACGAAAGTAGATGGTGTGTTCCAGGTTACCGCTTTCAGAATATCGTGAATGATCACGCTGCTTGATCACGGAGATTATGCGCCCGTGCTTTACAATGGCCATGCGGCGAGATCACTTCGGACGGCCATCGCGAAATGGTATCATTAGATGCCGCCGTGTAGGGGCTCCGAAGGAGGATGAAAAAACATTGACCTTATGTAGGTATCATTTAAGGGCTCTGACTGTTCACCAGATTATGTCCTCTGCGATGGAGGAGAAACCCCTAATCTCGACGATGAAGATGTCCCCGAGATAAAGTCAAGGGTCTGGGTTTTATGGCAGGAATTCAGGTCTGGAACAAACCTGACCTCCTCAAGTGACCCGCCATCATCGAAAGGTCTTCAACACAGCCCTTGTATCTGGCTGGTGCCGCCGCTACAATAAAGAGAGTTTTGTGAGTCAAGTCTGGTAAGGAGGTATGTGCCATAGGTTCGAAAGGGGGACCCCTGAGCCACTCCAGAACCGCGTTCATGGATCAGGAAGGAGACAAGGTTCATAAAACCGGGCCGATAACGGACATGACCCTAACAAGGTGCGCCAGGGCACTCTTGTCGCCTATGGAAGATCAATCTGGGAAGCATCGATGGATAGCGCCGATGGCTCACCGGTAATTCACGATAGTGCTAATCTGCTTGACCTCTTCGAAGAGGGTCTTTATGAAGGAGGAAACCTGGGCTAGAGACGCACTACTGGGAGTACCTTTCGTTCTCTGCGCACCACTGAAATAATCTTGACAATCGAGAATCGTAAGTTCGGAAGATCTCCTCAACTCTGCCGCCAAGGAGGCAACGTCTGCAGAAAGTCACCATGCTCCTAAGGAACACCGAACAGCATCCATGCATATAAACGAAGGTCCTGCCACTGGGAAGTAGCATCTGGCCCTGACCTGTGAGTCCAAGTCTGGGCAGTCCGGGAACAGCCTCGGACGGTCCACTGCAATATGGATATGCAGCTGAGCCACGGCTGGCGTGGCCAAAGTGGGGTTACTAAGAAGATGCGCATCCTCGACGATCTTTTCTTGAAGAGCACCCTGTAAATCATCATGAACGGCGGAAACGCGTAAGCGTCCATACCGTCCCACGAGAAAGACAACGCATCCGTCGCCCACGCATGTCGATGGAAGGTCCGGGCAGAAGTTTGGCAACTTGGCGTTGCTAACAGTAGCCAAAACGTTCACTAGAGAACTGTAGAGGTTTGGAAAATAGCCACGTCGCCCACCTGTGTGCTAGCTCAACTCTCCTTGATTCACTCATTCCCTCAACAACGCGTCCGCCAGTGTGTTGTCCTTCCCGGCAATGTGGGAAGCCCTGACGAGAATGTCGTGCTGCCGGCCCTACACAAGGATAGACCACGCTACGCGACACAGGCTCGAGGATTGAGTCCACGTGTATGTTGACATAGGCCACTGCGGTAGTATTATCGATGACAACTCTCAGGGACATGCCTTTCTCTAAGTACTAAGTCCGCCAGAGGCTTGACGGCTCTCGCCACTGTCTCCATCTCCAGCACGTCTATATGCTGGTTTCATTCATGATGAAACCACTTTCCTAAAACGGTGCGACTTTCGCAGAAAGCGCCCCATCTCGAGAGGGACCCGTTGGTGGTTAGTCGCCGACTCCCACCACCGCAGTTGCGCGTCGGTTGGAGGAGATCGGGCCAGGAGTGAGAACAGATATGTCGCTGGTGTGAGATCTGAAGTGCGCCAGCAGTTGGAACTGGAGGGGCCATGTGCAACCGGCAAATCGGGACTACGTCGATTAGGCTCGTCAATAGCCCCAGAGTCCGCAGCCACTACCGTGCTGGGACGGGTGGCCGGGACTGGATGACCTTGACCTCCGAAACCAATGAGGAGATGCGCTCGTCTGAAGTATAGTCGCGTGCTCAAGAACACTAGCGATTGCGCGCAGGTGAGCCACGACTTCTCCCAGTTGATCATCCAGCCCAGTTTTGGAGTATCACAGGACCATCGAGTCGTCTAGGTAAGCGAGCAGGCCCATTCCTCGCCTTTTGAACTCTGCTACAACGTTCCCTTATACAAGGGTGAATACCATCGGGCCGTGGCTAGGTCAAAAGGGAGGGACGTGAACAAGAACGTCTCCTTCCCGTATGGGACACCGAGGAAGCGGCACTGGTCGTTCAGCGCGATATAGATATGAAGTTACCGTCCCTGAGGTCGAGTGTTGTCGCCCAAATCCATAGCACTGGGGATGGCTTGATGACGGACAGTCTCCACGTGGAACGTCCTCGGCCACATGCGTCCAATGACCTCGAGTTGAGGATGGAAAGCTCTATTTCTAGAGCATCCCTCTGGAGCGCGCGCTGTGGAAAGGGCGTGGCTTTTCTCCCATAGCGAGGGATCAGGGAGGTGAACCCCAGCGAGTACATATCGGTCATCACCCGCACTAACCCTGTCATGGTATTCAATCTCCTCCGCCCCACAATCGGACTGACGATGGGTGGGTACCCCTAAAGGCGGTAGGGGAAAACGGTAGAGCTATATGTGAGCTAGATTTGGAGCTACCCCTGGTGGCTCCCATTCCCTCGTCCCGCGTCGCAGCGCAACCATGTCTCTCTCCGTCCGTCTGGCGGGGTAACCCCGTCCGGAAGAACCGCCTCGTGAAGCACGGCCTCGGAAAAAAAGGAGGATCCCGCAGGTGCAGGTGGAGCAGCGAGAAGAGAGTGGGCGTGTGTGTCATCTTTGGGGGCGCGGAGCAGGAAGCATAGCCGCCTCTCGCTTACGTACTTCCTCAGAGAAGGTTGGCGGCAACAAGGCTAACAGCCAGCCTAAACGAGGTGTACGTGGATTGTCACTTTCTCCGCGGCCCCTAGAGGGGACCTTGTATGTGCGTATGAGCTCGATACGCGAAGCCGCCCGAGCGGCTGGTCTTCTAAGGACCTGACCTGGGTATGGTCGCTATGTTTCCCGCTGACTCCGTAGGGAGCTGTGCCACTACCATATGCGCTCCTCTGAATTCCCCGAAGGCACCCGCGGCGTATGCACACCCACGAGGCTCACTTGCGTTGCTCCGGTTCCCATGGGAGCCGATTTTGGGCCCCGAGAGCATATTCGACCATATTGGGACCATCGCTTGGAGGTTCTGAGCCCGCACGCTTACAGATCGAACTCTGAGCATTTTACTTTTGTACGAGGGCGGCGCCTGGGTCGATTCGTTTCGAGATTCCTAGAGAACCGCTATAGGGCCTGAAAGTGTTGGAAAACTACTTTTCTGTCCCGTCAGCTAGGCAGATACCCATTCACTCGCGTTGAGGAACGTTTATTTCCCTCCCGCCTTCGCCTTAGGCCCATGACCTCGAGTTAGTCCTTCCATGCGCAGCCGGAATTGGCCGCAGAGTCGGACTCTTTCCACCCTCTGAGATCCCCTCAATGTGGGTGGAATCTTGTTCCCCTGTTACCCGTCCGCTTGGTTCGCGCTAGTCCAAGATGCAATGTTTAGCCATTGCGCGACCGTAAGTCTAGACTCGAAGGTTGCCGCACTAGAGCACGAGCGCCACACAGGGTAAACCTCATGTGGGTCCCACTCTCGCCCGAGACGATATCAGGGACAGGTTATAACACCATTACTATGGCGAGGATATGTAGAACTAAGATAACTAGTAGCCTACTGGAACTACAAGCCTAATTCGAGAATTAATTAAATTATCGTAAATGTAGCATGAGAGGAGGCAAGTAAGGCACGCTAAACTCCGAACAACTCCCATCAGAAAGTCAAAATCCGGAATAAAACACATATTTTTGTAAACACACATATGTACGTGACATATTTGAGGAATTTAATTGAAGTATGACCGATTTAACACTACATATCTACAAAAATGAGCTAGTTGAGATGGAATCATACAATTTAGATATTCATCAGAGTAAGTATAGATCGGTGATGTAAATTACATGAGCCATATGCTAGATATAACTCCATAGATTCATTATGTAATTTATATAGAATATATGTCATGATATATTTCCATTTGTTTTTTGTACAAAAGGTGTTTTGGCAAATGCTGATTCAAAGACAATGTATCGTACAATTAACTCACTCCTCA